>WHYT01016582.1:8729-27900 GCA_009806455.1 Tetrax tetrax | reverse complement strand
TGCACTTGGTTATAATCCCTTATGTGCCAGGATTAATATATAACAGTAGGGATAAGCTGCTTAAGTAGAAATTTGTTATGCTTATATTCCACCTCACAATCACCATAATAATAATAAATAAATTCAACTGATCTTGAAAAAAAGCAAGAGTGATGTTTTAAAATAAGGTACTGATCAACAGTAAACTACTGAAGTTAATCCTTTGCAATCTTTCTCCTTTTTTTCATCTGTGAGGGTTTTTGCTCTTGTTTGGCTCACCCATTCCATCTGCACAGGCCCAAGACCTACCTGTAGCAATTAATGAGCAATAAGGGGTACTCCTGTTCAAATTAGCTTTTGTTCATTAAAGAAATATCTGTTAATAAGCTATAGGTGAGCTTTTTGTAAAGAACAGAATGTCTTCTCTCTTTCACTCCAATTTAATCTAAGACTTTAATTTAATCTTAGTTGTTTGCCATATATTGGGAATACTTCTTCTCATTCCCCCATGTGTAGTCATCCTGGAATACACACTGTGGTATAGTTTTGCCTGCCAGGTACAACAAAGTCTTAAATTCATAATCCATAGATGTCTACAGCATGTCACTTGAAACAATTTTTTCTTTACTGATTTAGCCGGTGTTGTGATCATCTTAGAAACAGGTTAGGTAACTTTTCCAGTTCAATTCCATCTTGTTTGGTTAAGAATAAAACCAAGGTGGAGAAGAATATGTTCAGAAAGCAACTGCCATGCTGAATTGCGACTTTGAGTGTCCATTCTGTGACTCAGATGGAATTAGTTTGGATCTGCTTCTAATGAATAAATCTGTTTATTATCATTAGCTACAGCTACCCTGTTTTTTCAAAGAAAAACTTTTTCTCAATTTCTTTTTCCTGTTTTCATTCAATAAATAACTTATCATTTTCCCCCTTGTTTTCTTCTCTTTTTTTTTTTTAAAAAAAAAAAAGATAAAAAGTAGTATATCTACTCTATTGGTAAATATAGTTGGATTTTCCACACTTGGTCTGCATTATATATCATGTTCTATTAAATCTCAGTGTGTAGTATTGTGAATATAATATTTAATTCATAAGGCACTCATTATTTTATTGGAATTTTTATTTCTTTGCATTTTTGTGCAGCGTTCAAGTATATTATGAAAATGGCTCGTGTGATGTGCAAGTATAATTTTGCGGGGTTTTTTTTGCATTACTTGCCTCTCTGTCCTGCATATGCAATTCAAAGCAGCACATAATAAAACTGTTGTTTGATTTGCGTCCTGAACTGCATTTGGCATCACTCGCTATGTTTGCAAATAGAGATCAGTTTGAAACACTGACAAGAAACAATCTGTCCTTTGGCATTAGAGTCCCTGGAGAAAACCGAGATGAAAATTCTCTCACTAGTTCCTAAGGTAGATTATCAAATTATACTTTACACGTTTTTAACATACTGTATGGGCCATTGCAGCTGGTACGTATGCAACTTGGTCCTGCTGGAAAGCACGCTGCCAAAGACGTGTGTGTGCAAACAGCCCTAGTAAAATTTAGAATTATTGTCATGTAATATGATTTTCAAGACAGTTTATTTTAAAGGAGGCATTTTTTTTTTTTTTTTTTTTTATGGTGCAAAAAATTTTCTCTGCCATACAGTACTTAAAATGTTGATGCATGTCAAGGAAAGCTTGGTTATAGCTTTAATATATGTGAACAGCTTCAGATGAGCAATGTAGAAGAATCAAGGGATGAGCTAGCACGTGCTGAAAGTTTTTACCACCAGGAAGGAGGCCCAAATGTCATGAGAAGCATTCACAAGCTTTCTTTTTTTTTTTATTTTTTTTTTCCTTCTCTTCCCAACAGCTTATGTATACTTCAGAAAACAGCAAAACAAGATTCCCCACGTTTCCCGCCCCCCTAAGTCTGTTGAGAATGACAGCCTGTAGATACAGAGAAATATGTGAAGCTGCATGGTTTGCACAACTCTTAGCTCTTCTGAAATGACCAGTAATGATGCCAGCACTATGCTGAGTGACTTGTTATGTTTAGCTATCCTATTAGTTAACCAATTAATTAATCTTGGCCAGTATTAACTAGTCTGAGGCTATCATCTGCCTTTCATGAGGCTTAGCAGTGCAATAAATTTGTCGTTATTGAACTGGAATTGGATATGAAGAGCAAATTTTGCATGAAAACTCCGTATTTCAGTCATAGATTATTTTTTTTTTTCCAATTTACTTCCATCTGTCTTCCATTAAGTTCTTCCTCTATATTCCATGCAGCGATGGTTAAACCGAGTGTTAAATGATTAATACCATTGATATCACTCATCTTACTTGTTAAAGTTGACCTTACAAGTTGCCTTGAGAAGCAAGGTCATATTGTTAGGATAACATACTAGATGCTGAGGTGAAATGAGATGCCCGCTACCAAGTGTATGCTGCTTTATTCTGTTTAGAGTCTTGAATAGCTATAGCATGGAATTTTAGCAAGCTATGAAGTATTCTTTAGCCCTGACGCATAAGGAGGCTGTTGAAAAATGTGTTTTACTTGTTTTCTAAATACGATACTGTTTTCCAGTTAGCTGATGAGTTATGTATACGTGCTTATGGTTTTCTTAACTGACAACTTTTCTAAAGATTTTAGGTGAATTATTTTTGACAAGACCGTTATGTACTTTAATAAGGTAGAAAAAGATATTCTATATTATTAATAAAACCAGCTTGACAGTTAAGAAGTATCAATTTGCTGTTTTGAAATAGACATTGAAGATTAAGGGAAAGCGATCCTGTTGCTACTCTTTATTTTCAGAACTACACTGATAGCCTGATCATTATTTTGTTTGGTGTAATATTCTATTGAAGAAGCCTTCCTCCTGAAATGGAACACGCTGTTATTGTTCTTTACTTCCTACAGCCTATCTCGCTTTGCTTTCTCCATTCTTCATATTCGTCTTTGTTCATAAGGGTAAAATAGTCCCTGCTTTCCTCTTCTGAAAGCCATGTTATTTGAGTCCGTGAGACAACAGGACGGAATAGATTTAAAAAAAAAAAAAAAAAAACAAAACCAAACCACAGGGAAGTATATAGCCATGTTGAGATGGCTTTATGAAAGGCCTGTGTGAGATGGCTTTATGAAAGGCCTGTGTGCAATTTCCTAATTGTTTATGAGCCAAAATTTGTAGTGCAAATCTGGGTCTATAAATGCAAATACATTTTAAAAATTGTGCCTAGGAGGTTTTGAAAACTTAATCTGAAACAAAAAAAAATTGCTTATACTTGCACAAGAAAGTTAAAATGTCATTGCTCTAATTAGAGATGGTACTGTTTGCAAGGAAGGCATTGAATCAAGCTTATATTACAAATGCAAAAAATAATCTGCTGTAAAGAATATAACGATTCTTTTTCATCAAAATTCTGTTTATTTTAACTGACATGTGAAGTGCATTCTGTTTTAAATTAATTTAAAATGCCATTTTAAAATTGTTCCTGTTGAAAGTACTGCAAGAAACAGACCTATCAGTAAACAGAAAACTGGATAGCCAAGTACATGATTCCTCACTTAACTGGTAAGGGCAAACCCCACAAAAGGGAGTATGTTTGGCACCACGTGTTTTAGAAATTTACCATTGCTGCCCACAATGCAGTTCAGACTTTTATCGTTTAAAATATTGTTTAATTTCAACAAAACACCTTCAGCTTTTCTACTATTCGTAATTAAATATTTAGTTGCATAGTAAATTAAGCATGTCGTGATCTCTGCAAAGTGGTTCTCCATTTACTGCTGCATAAATGTTTTACAAGCTGCTGTATTGTTTCTAGTAAATTAATAATGAAGATTTAGATTTTAGCTGATTAATAATCTAATTTAGTATTTAGAAGAAATCTAATTTAGGACTGGAAACAAAATTGAGGTAAACATCTTTGGCAGTGATCCCAATTCTCTGACAAAGTCACCAAATGATAAGGAGAAAACAAATCTCTGTAACAGAATTAGTGAAAGAGGTTGGAACTTCTAGAAGAAGCAGCATTTCACTGTGAAAATAAAAATTTCATACAGCAAATTGCCAGGAATTTGTAAGATAAAGAAATATGAGTTTGGCATAAGGAAAGAACTACCAAAACTGCTTCCCTTAAAGCAAGTTCCTGGTGACATTGTAGAAATGTTGTAATACTCCAGAGAATATTACTTCTATTTCCAGTGCCCATAGAACAACAACAACAACAAATAGGTTAGGAGATGTTCACAAGTAGTATGGTCCAAATAAGTTATTGTGAGGTGGGATGGAAAACACTTAACAGAGCAAAATTACTGTTGTGAATCGCTGTTCTATCACAATTAGATATTGTGAAAATATGTGAATGAGCAGGCTGTTGAAACTCTGTGCATTCTAAAAAGTGGCAAAGTGGCTGGGGCTGATCAAGTTTGATATCAAAGTAAGGTATGATGTGCAGAGGAAGGAAAATTAACTATCAGAAAGAGCTAATAAGGAGAGATGCATCACATCTTGCTCTTCCTTTTACAATCTGGGGGCCTGAAGGCTGGGCTTGTGCACTTATAGAATCTGTGAGCCTCTTGTTTGATGCCTTCTCTAATGCTGTTTGGAGTGAACAGCTCTGGTTTTGCTGTATGCAGCATCTTCAACATTTTAAGCTCTGACTCGAGGTAGTGGCTGTAATTAAAGACAACCCTTCATAGCTTAATCTGCTTGGCTCCTGATGTGGAGGTGAAATTCTTTACTAAGAACAATTGGCAGTAACTGTGCAGATTTTACTTCTTATATCTCCCCTTTTTAACTTCATACTTTTCCTGGTTATTTTCTGTCAGTAGTTCTCTTGTATCAGTAGCCTTTTTCTGCTTTTAAGAAGTAGAAAGAAGTTTAATCCAGGAACAGAAATACTTAGGTTTAATTTTGTGTGTGTAGGTGAAACATTATGGTTTGTGTTTTAGAGGATTCCCCTGGGTTCATCCAATAGTCCTTTTTGGCCATTCTTCTATTACAATCTAATTTAAAGTCAAAATTTGGCTCTATCACAAACTTTCTGGTAAAAAATGACTTGAATAACAAACACCATGGTTTATCAAAGATCAGAACCTGTCCTGCTGTGTTTCTCCATACAAATAGGTCATATTTGTTGAGTGGAGAGAAGATTATTTTAATTGACATAATTAACTTTTCTTGTGATTATCTTAGGCTTGAAAATACATTTTACTCTTTCCCAATTACAGCTTTTTCTCTGATACAGCTAAACATGCTGTGTGTAATAATGAAGGTGGGTTTGGAAGGACTTAATGTATATAATTGGAAACTAAGATGAGGTAGTCTTCTATCAGCAGGAGGGTAGGAGAGCTGGGCTGTATAATTGAAGTACAGTGTAATGGGATTACCTACGATTTCTAAACATTGTTTTCATTAAGGAAAATAATAAGCATATTTATTAAATATAGTCTCTGCTTGGGACAATATTTGTTATTATGAAAAAGCTTTTGTAATTAAGCTTGGGTATAAAAACTTATTGAACATACTACATCAGTTTCTGGAAAATGCTTTTGTGCATAAAATTTTACTAAAATAGAAAGAGCTTTCACAGCAGAGGCAGTTAGCCAGATATTAGTATAGCTCACATCTAGCATTCGCCATAATTTTTTTCTATATGCTTTCAATTTAGTCAAGGTTAAATCAAAAGAAAAGTCATAGTCCAATACACTTAAACATTTATCTTTATGAAAGCTTTTAATGATTCAACTGTTTTTCATGGTTATATTTAGTGGAAATAAAGGCTACATTATTTTTCTAAAGAGTATTTTCTTGCTGAAGCTACTGAAGTATGACATTTTAGGAATTATGGGATTGGTGCCTATGACCCAAATTTTGCATGCTGCCAGATAAAATTCTCCTAGGAGTCCTTCTTGTCCTTAAATATGCATCTGTGAAAGTCTCCATAATAGTAGAAAGTATTTTCAAACTGTTTAAAGCATTTAAAATGAGATTGCTATGGTGGTGCTTGGAATATAATATGGTAGTCCCTCTGGATGCTCTTTTATTTCTTTTCATTATCACTTTCGAGGATTTCTCTTCAGAAAAGCACTAAATTAAAGTGTGTAGCTACTTTGCTTAATCAAAGCTTGTACTGAAAAGAACTGCCTTCAACAAGTGTGGCAAACTCTCCTAGATTACTTCCAGGAGTTCTGCTATGGCAGTGTTATTCATTAGGTCATAAGGTATAAGAGATATATATGGATTGGGATTTGCCTATACTGTGAGTATACATCTAAGATTTAAAGTTTTTTCTATCATACTGTATATAAAAATGCTATTTCTCTTAATTTAAAGACAGAAGGTTGACAAGGTTACGTTAGTGTACATTAAGATGAAATGCTAAAACTGAGAGAGAAAAAGAAAAAAGCTAGTTCAGAAAGTTCTGAGATACTGCTGTTGTAATTTCATTCTTTTTACTTTGAATGAGGTGAATGTATGAAGGAAAGAATTACAAGAAGAAATTGCAGAATAACAGTATGGATAAGGTTTGGAAGGGACTCTGGAGATATCTAGTACAACCCTGTACTCAAAGCAGGTTGCTGAGGACTGCATCCACTCAGATTTTTAATATCTGCAAGGATGGAGACTGGGCAATTTGTTCCAGTGTTCGACCCCTCTTACAGTAAAAAAGCCTTCTTATGTTTAGGGGGAATTTCCTGTATTTCAGTGTGTGCCCATTGCCTCTTGTCCTGTCAGTGAGAATTACTGAGAAGACTCTGGCTCTCCTCCACTGAGGTTGCTCTCCTTGCTCCAGACCTTCCCATTGTTCTCAGGGATCTGGGATACCTGGAGGCCAGTCTTATCAGTAAAGAGTGTGGTGAAAAGGAATTGAGTACCTCAGCCATTACCATGTCCTGCATTACCAGGTCCCCCGCCCCATTCAGCAGTGGGCCCCATTTTCCCTACTTTAACTTTCACTGCTGAAGTACTGTAGAACCCTTTCTTGTCGTCTTTCATGTCCCTTGCCAGGTTCAGCTCCTAACTCCATCCTTGCATCCTCAATGTCTCCATATTGCTTCCAGGTCCCCTTCCCATGCTTTCACATCTTGTATGCTTCTTTTTATATATCTGAGTTTTGTTGGGAGTTCCTTTTTCATCCATGCAGGCCTCCAATGATTCTTGCTTAACATCCTGTCACTGGGATAGATCATTCTTGAGCTTGGGGGAGATGATCTTTGAAAAATAGCCAGCTCATCTTTGAAAAATAACCAGCTCTTCTAGACTCTTGTCCTGTCTTGGATTGTATCCCGTGGGATTCTTCCAAGCAGATCCCAAGAAAACATAGTCATAGGCTTGGCATATGCATGGTGCTCATTTTCGAGTATTTTATTGCTAAAGGAAATTCAAGTCCAGTCTCCAGAATCATTTGCCACACTGAGAACTGACAGAATGATGCCAACTCATATAAATCTGTACAGGTTGTTCTTGAGGGAGTGTATAAAAATGGAAAATCTAATCTTGCGTACTAGGTAAAAATGTCAGCCTTTAATCACAGCTCTCTACCTGGCGGCATCTCAGATGCAATTATTTTTTTTTTTTTTTCTTTTTATTCTTTACTGCGAAGGATGATTATATCTCATGCAAGGGAAAATCTTCTGGAAGCAGGAGATGAAGAATTCCAAGAAAAAAAGCTCATGTAATTTGTATGTATAACAGAAGTTGTAGAAAGAGGGGAAAGAAAGAGGGGAATATAAGATCTGGAATACATGGCGAAACGCTAACTCAGTTTTAACTGTCCTAGCTGCCTTTAACTCAGGATAGTCTCTTTGCCAGGACCTTTCACAAAGAGCCTTGCCTTTATGTCTGTAGGTCTGCAACTGAAACTGGCAATATTGCATTCCCCTACCTTTTCCCAGATGGAGGGTTGTTTAGTATTTTCTATCTGAGCTTTCAGCACGTCCTCCATTGTTTTGTGGTCACTAGTGACATTCCCACATATCTCTTAAAAATTTCTTTTACTCCTCTGACACTTTCCTTCTTTTTATTATCCTCACATAAATTTACCCAAGTTAGACCACATAGTAAGTTTCCTGTTTGTTTTTTTTTTTTTGTTTTGTTTTGTTTTGTTTTTCCTTTTAACCATTGCAAGCTGACGTAACTTCAGCTGCTGAAGACTCTGACAACAGAGTGAAGGAGCTTTTCCCTCTCTTGAAGATTGTGAGGATGTTCAAGTCCATAACTTAATGGAGAAAAATGCTGTTTTGATTATGGCAAAATTAATGAATTGTCTTTTTTTTTTTTTTTTGAGACAGGTTAAAGCAAGAAAATGCAGTGTTGTTGAATAGAAAATATAGTGTTGATTCTGAGTTGCAACAGAGTTAATGAGGACAACAGTTCCATAATTATGTATCTTTTTTGCTTTAGTCACAATGTTGAAGTCCCAACAATTTTTCATTAGATTCACCGTTTCAGAAGACAGACCATGAAGATACCTTGCAGATGCCTGGCTGTAGTTGGTTCACCCCTCCTTCCTTCCATTCTTGCTAAGGGATCTCTCTATTCTGACATTTCATTGGCCCCAATTAAAGCACCTACCCCTTCTCAAAAATGCGAGTTGATAATCTTTTCTGTTTGATTAATTAGCCCATTTTCTGGGGCCAGATTCTGACTTTACCAGGAATTCTAGAGAAAACTTATTACAGTAGTTTTACTTGTCTCCACCTTGAAGACAATACTTGATGTAACTGGCTGGATAGGACGACTTCGGCTTTGTGGTGTAGACATCGGTTTCCAACTGCTGGGTCTGAAGAGTTTGAATGGGTGCTGTGAAGGAAGATGAGATGTTATCAGCAATTAGAGTGAGAAAATCCACTCACTAATTTATTTTCTTTTTTTTTTTCTTTTTTTTTTTTTTCTCCTCTAAAAATCTCGTGTATTAAAGATGAGGAAGGGCTGGAATTGAACGAGAGGCTGAGAAGAGAACACGGAATCAAACTCACTTGATTGCTTCTTTGGATGTGGAGTTCCGTGGTTTGTTTTTTTTTAATTTTCCTTCTTCAATATGAGAGACCTCTCATCCCTTTGTTCAGGGATGTAAGGTATGACTGCCAATTGGCCAGGTAGTCTCCCCTATTTTGGAAGACGTGTGTTTAGACAGTGCGAAGTGGGTTGCATGGTGAAATGCTTTGTTTACAGATAATATTTCTGACTTCTGTGAGAACTGAATTAAAATGAGTAAAGCAAAAGACAGGAATTAGAAACAGGAGTTATTAACTGACTTCAGTTTTGGAATCATGCCAGCTAAATGCAATTAAATAGATTAGGACCTAAGAAGACATAGGAAGTTCACTATAGGTGTGAACCGAAAGAACAGGAAAGGGCAAAATATAATGAAGGGAGATTGTACAGAAAAAAAAAGGAGAAAGAGCAAGAACATTGGAGCATGAGCAACCACAGCAGTGGCAAAGGCAGGCAGTCACTAAGAGAAACTGGAAATCTGTAAGGTAGGATAGAAATACTCCCAACCTGGGAAGATCCACACTGGACAAACGAGAGAGGAAGGTGAGATGCTGAGAAGGCACGGCAGGATACTGACTTTTTAGACTCACCACATGCGATTTCAAATAAATAACTTCTTGTCTTAAAATGTTTTCTTCATTTTTTTTCAGGTTATGACACTAGTTATATCTTTTTCATTAGTCATTAATATTTGTCTTCCCAAATATTTAAAATATATCTAAAGAAAAACTTGTAGTTCTAAGGAGAAAAATATATACTTTAATTAAACTATAAGTAATGATAAGTAATTTTCATGAGTTATGGATAACAAAATCACATGATTAAATAGTACTTCATCATATATTGCAGAATCAGAATCCTCAAAGATAATTTTGAATAGTTAGATTACTTTCTTGGTTGTTCCCTTTTCCTCTTGATTTTCTGAGTAGATTTAAGTGCTTTGGACTAGTTTTGCTCATTGTTTAATAGAAGAAATGTGGTGGAGAGACTAAGTGATCTTGTTATGAGTCCAGAATATGAGCTGAGCCTGTACCAGAAGTGGCACCCAGTTTGCTGAAATGCTGATGGGTAACTATTCATTTAGACTGGGCTATTAAAGGACAAAACAGACCATTGCAAAGATAGACCCATGAGCACTTCTGGTAATAGATGTTAGCCTTCCTTGGTCACATGAGGTTGCTAACTTGGGGAAAGATATTTGATGGTTAGTTATGTTACAGATTATTTGTCACTAGAGACTGTGATTTTAAAATTTTAAAAAGCAGCTATACGTTCCACATGACCATTTACTAGATTAGCAAAGTGCTTGGTAAGCAAAGTTACATGTAAAATGACTGTAAGTTGCCATGTGTTTCAAAAAGTTCCATATTCTAATTTGTAAGTTTCTTCAGCAAACCCCTTTTCCATTAGAAAAGACCACCTAGTAATAGTTTTGATTAATTTTTTTTTTTTTTTTTTTTATATATTTCAAAAATAACTTATTCAGGCTACTGCTCTGTTATTGGAAGCATCATCAAGTGACATTATACTGTAGTTGCTGTGAGAATCTCTCTGTAATTCACAAATTTTTTTTCATTTTGTCCTGGAACAAAAATGTATTTAGGAAAAAATGTATTTTGACAGAAAGGTTTGTTCTGGAGCCAACTGTATTGAGTAGCAGGATGCCATGCAAGGATTTTTTGTGTGTCTGTCAGTTTATAACAAATTATTCAGTATAAGCATAAACCTGAAGATCCTGAGAGAGTAAAAAAGATTAAGCTTGGAGCTGAGATACAGTTTGCAGTAAGTAGCTGAACAGTGCAGATTTATGAGCTCTACAAGTGAAGTCAGTTGAGGAAGACAAAGCAGTTTGACCAATTCTGATATGCTGCTGGGAGTCCCAGGCTCCAACAGGACCTGTTTGCTGACAAGCCTTCCTCTTCTGTGTACAATAGAAGTTATTTCTAAAGGAAAACTTTGACAGCTGGATAAGATTTAGGCCTGTCCATATCCTAAAAAATGAAGTCTGAGGAATTTCATTACACCTTAGTTGTGTTCCAGCACTAATAAACCATGTTTCTGAAATGTTATCCAGAACACATAGGATGTTGACTGCCTATTGATATTTTCTTATAGAATAATTTAGCACCATTCAAGAACAGAATAGAATAGTTCATTTCGAAGGGACCTACAAAGATCATCTCTTCCACCCTGACTAGTTCAGAGGTGAAGTTAAAGCATGTTATTAAGGGCATTGTCCAAATGCCTCTTAAACACTGACAGGGTTGGGGCGTTGACCACCTCTCTAGGAAGCCCGCTCCAGTGTTTGACCAGCCTCTTGGTAAAGAAATGCTTCCTAATATCTGGTCTAAAACTCCCCTGGTGCAGCTTTGAACCATTCCTGTGTGTCCTGTCACTGGATACCATGTAGGAGAGGTTGGCAAAAATAGTTTGATCATCTCACAGAGTCACTCAATTCTGATTTTATGGGACTGGGGCAATAACATTGTAAAATTATTTTAATGATCTTAGCTGATATCTTCAAAAGTGAGTAAAAATTTTGAGTGTCTGCTTTTTAGGGTATCATCCTGAAACGCTGAAGTATTAACTTTTCAGAAAGGCAGATCCTTTGATGTGTTTTACAATATATTTTGCATTACAAAAAAAAAAAAAAATGAAAGCCAAAAGATTTAATCCCTACTGGAGCAGGTCAGGTTAAGTCGGATTTACAAGCCGTACTCTGATGTGAAAAGGAAGTGGAATGAGTGGTTGTAACTGTTTGGGGGGTTTTTTTTGAGTTCTTATGCAAAGACAACCTGTATTCTAAGCACTGTTTGAAGAATATTTTTCTAGTAGTTACTTGTGAACCTATGAACCTTTATGCATCTATCTTTCTTTCTGGTTGTTATTACGTGTCTCCCACCACGGTGCACAGTACTTTTTCACTGAATTATCAGAGATTTACCATGGCTGTCCCAAGCTTCCTGTACTTTTTGTTTTGCCAGTCCACCTAGATTCTTTTTAATTTCTGTTCTTAAAACCATGTTTCATATTATAGCAGGGATTTTGGTTTTGCAGATAATAGAAAAATCTTCATGCAGTCTTGAAACGCACTAAAAGTATGGTAAGATGAATACTGCTGTCTTATTATGATTAATCAACATTCAGTAAGGAACACTTGGCATCAAGCTGTTTTCTGTAATTGCTAATAAAGGGAGCATTATTACCAGTACCAAATTGTAAGTATATAGATTAATATTATTTTACAGTTAAGCTGTGAGCCACACCTAAGTTTGTTTAATTGATACTACAATACTTTAAATATGTTAAAGATAGCTACAATTGGATGGCTTTCTTTAATATGCAGACATATTTTTCATACATTATCATACAGAGGTAAAAATAAATCCATCACATGGATCATTCATCACTCATCGTTTTATTCGTACTGTCACCATTTAAACTTTCTCTTTGCAGAGCAGATAATAGGCAATCAGTCAGTAATTTAGTATGGCATCTGTCCTGAATAATCAAAATTTCACATAAATGTTTAAGACATTTTTCCTTTAAAAAAAAACAAAGAAACCTTGTGAAATATAAATTTTCCTGTCTCTTAGAAAACAAGAACTGAAATGCATGGGACTCAGAAGAAATCATAATTAAAAAAAAATCCAAATCTGAAGTAGTTCGATATGGTATTACTATTAATAGGCAAATATTATAATGTGAATTGCTAACAAGCAAACTCACACTTTAAAAGAAAGATAAAAAATAGGTAGATATAGATAAAAATATTCAAATCTCATTCAGGTGTTGTTTTTTTTTCATTAAAGATTTCTTGTTAAATTCAGTTTTCCTGTGAAGATCTCCTGAAAAAAAATCCACTTACTATGAGCCTTACCATACTTACCGAGTTTAACAAAAAGACTTCAGTGATTTTAATCTGGGAAATAGTTGTCAACATGCAATACATGTGTGCTAATAGAGATGAAATGACAAATCCCAGTGTGTGCTAAAAGACTTAACCTGTTGTTCACGCAGACTGAGAGAAAAGCACTAAGGATATTAGTTGCACTAAATTATTCTATACATAGGCACCCCTATACAATCTGTATAATAAAACATCTGCAAGATATACATTTCTCTATGTGTGTGATTCTTTGGCACAGAACACAAGCTCCTCAAAATTTGTATTTGTAAACTTGACGTACACTGAAGAGGCGACTGGTGAATGAGGACATCTTTCTTTTGTTCCAACCTCCTCTCCAGGTTCTCCTCTTCCTTTCTCCTTTCACTTCTGAGTTGCCATTTAGGCTGCCAGCTCTTCACAGCTGGAAGTTGCCTTTTTGTGCGTACTTTTGTACTGTGGGTCCTCTCTGTTGGATAACTACACCTGCAGCTCTGAGTGATTACAGATGGAGTATGTATTAGGGTAAAAACACCTTCATGTCATAAATAGCCATAATTTATTTAACTAGGTTTAGATATTCTATGGTCACAGGAGGAAAATATTGCATGGATATACATTGGTTTGGTAAGATCTGCAGAGTTTAATTTTTAACTGTGGACAGCAGTTTGTTCTTATGTCTGGGTTCACCTCACTCAGCCTTGAGGTAGGAGCAGAGTCACGTTGCCCCAGTCAGTGGAGAAGGTCACATTCAGGTGTGATTCATATTTACATATGCTGAATTGCTCGCTGGAAGTGCTTTACTCACCATATGGGGAGACAAAGTTGACTAGACTTCTAACATAGGCAATTAAAATTAGCTGAAATCTGTCCAGGTACTACCGTTCACATCTACAGCTCTTTCACCTCTTTTCTCTTCCTTCCTCACAAAGATGAGTCTGTAATAGGGAACACTGTGCTTCTCTGTAGCGTTTGGCATAATACCTGCTGAGCAAACTTCCACCTCTCATGAAGGTTTTCTTTCTGAAGCCTTCTAGAAAAATCACAGAGTACTTCTAAGTGGCTGTATGACTAGTCGTAGCATACATGTGGCAGTACATCTTTGTGGTGAATAATGGAAATAATCTTGCAAACTCTGGATTTCCTGGGGAACAAACCTTATGTCAGTAGTTTTCTCAATGCCTTTTCCAAAAATTAGGCAAGGAAAACTCAGCAACTAGTTGGCAGAAAGTCAAAATGCCATAGAAAAGGTGTTAACAGTAGTAAAAAGTGCATATGGACATCTTGTATATGATGCAGCATTTCATATAGTATCCACAGAAATGAATTCAGAAAAAAAATATATTTTGAATTTCAGATGGAGTAAGGTCATAAACTTCAGCCACTGCTATTTCACCAGTTCAGAAATGGGGATAATAATTAGTAGTGAGCTAGGCGTCTATGTTTAATGCAAAATTTATTCTACATCTCAGATGGTTATATATGACTGAACTACTGATTTTAATTGTATCTGTCTGAATTTAGCTGCTCATTCAGACATGTGATATACCTTAATCATTTGTAGGCAGGCACATGCCTCTTCTAAGGCTCGTTTCCTGTGTCGATAATATACTGTGGATCCCTGGAGACCTTATATGCCTATCGCAAAAGCCAGCACAAACAGCAGCCTTGCTAATACCAAAACAAGTGATTAATATTAATTCATATACTCCACTTCTGTCAAAGGTTTTCGAATCAGCATTTTTCTTTTTTTTTTTTTTTTTTTTTTTTTCTTCCTTATTACCACTATTAAAGGAATATGACTTCCTGATAGCTACTGCACCACCTAAATGAGTACAACTTTGCCTTAGTGCCTGTCTGCTTAGTGTATTTACCCTTTGATTCTTGATGGCACCTGATCTCATAAGAGCTCCTCAGGACATTACAATATCATCCTCTGAGCACAGATATATATATTTGGATTGGAAATATATTTACCATGGTGTCCAACCCATGCTGCAAAACCAGGAAAAGGGATTTTTAAGTTGGTACAACATAACATTTCAGTGATGCTGAAGGTTACTTTCCTGACCATACTTATCACTTGTCAGAGTCCTGTGATGTCTCCCTCTTTCTCCTTTGAGAGACCCAGAATATTTTGAAGTGTTATGTTTTTTAGCTATCTACTTCTGTTACTGTCATGGTTAAGAATTCTGAGAGTATTGTTTTTCAGAACTTCTTGTCAATATCTAAAACGTCATTGAATTTGTAAGCCAGGGTTTTAGATTGTGACTCCTGTCCAAATCACTTGGTGAAATCAGAAAGAGGAGTAAAAAGTCTCATCTTAAATTACAAAATATTTTTTAAAATTATTTTTTTCTATAAATGGATAACACAAGATATCAAGGCTCCTTGTTTAACCTGAGGAATGCTCTGCTTCTTTGACAAATATATTGAATGAAGAGGATAGGAGACAGTTGAAAAGTATTCAACTTTAAAATACTCTCAGATGAAATGTAAAATATAAATGAATCACAGGAGTGGTTTTCAGGTGTCCTTGTTCACTTTTAATTAATTCAGAAGTTTTTATATGCTAAAGTTTAATAAAAAAAAAAGGGATACTTAAAGTAGCTTAAGATTTGTTTTTAAAAAATGGGTTACTGTTCCCTAGTATGTGATAGAACATTGCTTAATATAGTACAGGCTGTCTAACCTAGAAGAGATCATCTTGGTTTTGGTGTTTGTAAGAGCTTGGATAGTCTTTGCTCAGGCTGATTCTACAAGTACTTATCCCCAAATGCAGTTTTTGCTATTGAGAACAAGTGAAGAGGTAGGCAACTACAGTATTGGGCCAGATGCCTCAAATACAGCAGATGAGATACAGGTTGAACCCAGGGAGATGCATGAACTGAAAATATTTCCACCAGGAATATGTGTACCGAAGAGAACTTTTCCTTTTTACTCATGTTCTGATCTCTCCCTAACATCCTGTAATACATAGCTGGGAAGGAAGAAGTGGACAGTCTTTTTTATGGTTTAGTGTTTGTGTGTATTAGACTTGAAATGTGGTGAAGACTAGTAAGCAGAAGATATTAAGTTTTTACCCCTTTTTTGCGGAACCCTTAAATCCTGTATGCTGAGTAATATTATTTTCTGTAATGCCTTACATACTTGCTTTTGCATTAAATAACCTGTGTCCAAAGAGAGAAATGGCATAAATTGAGATTTACATAGTAGTTCTAATAGTATTCACTGTCATAACTAGGAGGAGACATGGGGAATCTCCTAATAACCTTGGGAAGAAAGCTCACCTCCATCTGACGGCTGCCTTGCTTACAGTCGTCGTCTTGAGCTAAGAGCCTATCTCCCCACCTTGCCTTTTTACTCTGTTCTTGTTTGTATCTAAGGACTTGTATTAAGTGCTACTAAAATAAATTTATTAAAGTGATATTCTACTGCATTAATGGTGAAAGTTAACTTTAACTTTCCCCTGAAGGAGAAAACATGTCAGTAATTGAGGTGTTCCCCTTGCTGTTCTGTTAAGCTTGCGGTGGTATATGAAAGATGTCTTGAATTATTCAGTGTTCCTTGTTAGTTATGTTTCTCCTTGGTTTCTCAGTGTAGCTGATGTCATTTGTGGAGGTGAGATTTTTTTTGTGTGTGTGTGTGGAGTCCAGATTTGTGAAAAATATCTTCCTTTTAAATTTCTGTTAAGTCAAAGGGGTGGCATTTAGTCACTGACATTTTCCATTTGTCCACCTTTTGGGTTATTAAGTGTTTTGAAAACTTTGAAAAATGAATATTACTTTGTTTGTTTAACTTCCTACACTGACAGAAAAAAAAAAATTAACTTACAGAGCATTGCAATAATGCTGATGCTTGCAGTCCTTAGGGTAATTTAGTGCTGACGTCACAGAGAATGTTTAACAGGCTAAGCATTAAAATGACCTCTACGTATAGGTACACCTATTTCTGAAACTCTGCTCGCTTACATTTCACGCTTTAATGCACATCCATAGAGACAACCTTTCATAAAAACACAATGCACGTGCATGCAAACCTGGAGTTTTTATTTAAAACTCTTTTCTGGAGTTAAAAGGTTTCTCTTAGTTTGGTTAATCTTATATTACTACAAAAAAAAAAAAAAAAGAAAGAAAAAAATTATTAGTTACTTAATCGCTCAGCTATCTACTAGCAGAAGCACCAATTGCACCAGCACAGATGTGCTGTAGGACAACCTGTAAGAACAGGCCATTCCAGCATTTTGCAAGAGCATTTTATTATATAAATGTCGTGAAAAAAGCCTGTCATTTCTGTGAATGTGATCTACTTAGATTTTTATTAATCCTTTAGCTTTGAATTCCCCATCCCACAGGCTAATAAATTATCTTTTAAACTTTAAATAGCTAGGTAGAGCTTTTATCAGAGATTACATTTAAAATGTGGTTTTTTTCTAGTATTGTCAGTCTGTACCAATCCCTCTAAGGTGAACAGCAATATGGCCTCAAATTGATATGGAACAACAGGGAATGTGCAATTTTGAAATTATTTGTTGCCTTGTTTGTTGCTGATCTCATCATGGCTGGAGTGAATGTATTTTCCTGCTTTGACGAGGAAGAAAGAGGTGATCGCATCCTTACAGGTCTTAAAGTGAAGAACCATGAAGGAACACTTTGTTCATCTTCCACAAATTCAGAAAACATCACTCTGTCTAGTGAGACATTTTTCACTTCTGTCTGGTTTTCTGAGCTCCTGGAGGACAAGGGCAGCTGCACTGGGCTGGCTGGCCCACTGGAAGACGTGGCAGGAAGGCCAAAATTTACACTTAGGCCTACCCTGGTATCTCCTTAGAAAACAAGAAATCATGCTGATCTGAAAGCTGAATGTTTCCCAGATGAGGAAAGAACACACTTTTGCCTCTTGGTAGACAAAAAAAAATATTTCTTGCAGTATAATTGAGCTTATTCATCAGTTCATACAAGTCTGTTATAATTGAAAGTCTTAATTCTAGCTTTGCAAGGTCACCTTGGTCCCTAATAGAGATTTGCAATGAAAGCCAAGAGACTGAAACACTATTCCCAGATCCTGCCACTGACCTGCTTTTGCAAATTATCTCACTTTTTTCTTTATTTCTCTTCTTCGTATGTGTGTAGATATTTTTACTGTACACTGTCTCAAAGGTAGGAGTTGTTTCTTTTAATCTCTAGGCTTGATTTGAGCTCCTACCCTGTCTGATGCATCAAATGAGGAAAAAAGGGAGAAGATTCAGACGTGTGATGAGCTGTTTGCATTTTATGTTAATGGTTAATAGAAAAACTTCTGTGAAACAGCAAAATGCATAAAATCCATCAATTTGGGTAAAAATCTCAGCCGTGGTTCAAAGATAAATTCCCCTCAAGTAAATGGTGTAAAGTAACTCATCTGACTTAAGCATTAACATTTTGTTATAGCTGACATTGGCAGTCTGGTTTTATTATTCTTTTTATTCCATTTGTTCTTAAAGAGCACATTTTCTGTATGTTATACATTTTGCCATTACAGACTTGATTGCTTTCCTAGTGAGCTTTCTGTCCAGTTCATGCCTCCATCTAGAGTGACAATTTAGCTTTATTGATGTGGTGATAACATGAAGTTGATGTGGGGAACTGTGGATATGCTGACACTGGTGTAAATCACTGAACTAGTGCCCTACGTGCAAGGCTGAGAGCGTCCCTCCAGACTTTGGCAGCTTACAAATTCTGAATCAAACCCTTTCCAGTCTTGCATGACACAAGAGACATGCAGAAATTCAAAGCTTGAAGAAATTCTTTTGTATTTTTTGTATAATCAAGCAGAAAAGCAACAGAGCTGTTGGGGCAAAAGTTGATAAAAAACCAAACACGTACGCACATATTTTTCAACCTAAGAAAATAAAAGTTGTTGCTAGCCTTTATCCAGAGAGATATAAATTAAGTTCTGAATAAAAATGCAGCTGTTCCATTATATAAATGTCTCTACAACTCTGGCTATCATACTAATAGGATTTTAAACTGCAATCCTCATAAAAAAGTAAAGGAGAAATTGTTATTGAGGCTCATTCCATGTGAGATGGCTGCATGGATCTTGGTCAGGAATTCACAGCCTCTCATACCTGATGCTTTTTATTTCCCAAAAAATGATCAGAGTGCTTTTTCCCTTGGCAGTGGGGTTTGGGGTACCTGCCTGATGCTGGCATTTTGATGTTTATCCTATAGGAGAGATGGGTCCCGAAATATTACAGTATTGCAACTGCACCCAAATTCTGCTGGGCAGCTGTACCAGAGCTGGTGCTACTGGGAAAAAAAAAAAAAAAA
>WHYT01016581.1:495682-506510 GCA_009806455.1 Tetrax tetrax | reverse complement strand
TTTTTTTTTTTTTTTTTTTTTTTTTTTTTTTTGACAACGGAGGCAGAGATATACCAAAACATTTTGCAAACTTGTGTTAATTTTGTTGAGTGCTTCACTTTGAAAAGAAACTTGTAATTTTTTAAAGAATCAAATGCTTCATTTTGATATCTTCGTAAGTGAAGCATTTAAATTATTTAATTTGAAATGACATCCAATTTTGAAATTTCCTTTCATTTTTTTTTTTTGAGAAAAACAGTTTTAAAAGGTTTGAACCCACATAAAATATTTTGGGTTGCATCACTTTTGCAATGTTTCATGAAACTATAAAAAAAGAAAATAATTTTCAATTTGATCCAAAACGAATCCTTTCTGGTTTTTTTTCCTGAACTACCAATGAACCAAAATCTATTTTTCACCCCATTCAACGTACTGAAACTAAATGAAGAATTATTAAGGAGATACTAACTAATATATTTTTTGTGCACTTTTTGGAGGCAGCTTTATGCTACAAATGAAATTTAGTTAACTGTTTCACAGTATTTCTATCCTTCACATATCTCAAGTGCTGAGGAGCAAAACTGGGGGTCACTTCTGGTTCCACACCCCATCAGAGGACAGATGAGGCTTCGATGATAATCTAATTTTTTTTCGGCTCCCTGAAGAGACCAAAGGGTCTTTTAAACTCCAAAAGACAATTTGTACAGAAAATACATGAGAAAGTTTAACTTCATAAATAACAGAACATTTTCTCTCTTTGTGAGGACAAAAGAGAAAAAAAAAAAGAAAAGGAAAGCTTATAAACAGCTTCACCCCTCTCCCCCTGTGTGGTGTTAGGTGGGTACTTGCTTCCAGGTTTGGTTTCAGCCCAACTCAGTGACTTTCTGGGTTGTAGCAAGCTCCACTCCATCCTCTCTGATCCCTAGGAAGTTTTCTTCCTGACGCCAAGGGAGCCTGGCTGTGCATATGTTCCCTGCTCCTTTCATGAGCCTCTCCATGAACAGCAGGCTCCCATCTTCTCGCTGGGGCTCCCATTCTCTTCTCCTCTCTCTGCTACACCCCTAAGCCCTGGGAGCTCCTCCTATCCTCCTCCTCCTCCCACCCAGTCCTCAAGCATGCTCATCTGCTCTCCAGGGAAAGGAGGAATCTCTGCTCTCTCCAGGGGGTCCATCTGACCTAGTCACTCCCTTTTTAAAGGAACATGACATACAAAGGAGAACAAAAAAAAAAAAACCAGATGCTGTCCAAAATAAACCTATTCACATGCCAGAAGAGAAAATCAGCACATCTCCCAGGCTTGGTTCTCTCAAACCCCCATCATGTGGATGCTCAGGCCCTCCAGCTGTTTGTTCTCTGTGTATGGAGCAATGAGACCATGTTCTGGTAACTTCTGCACAAACTGGCCAAGATCCATCGGATTTTTTGATCCAAAGCATTTACCCATTTCCAGATTGCAACTTGCTCAGTGCATTTTACATGAGACACATGAAAACAGAGGGAGTAAATCCAAGATTGTTTATTTCTCTCTCAAGCTCATGAAAATAGCAAGGGCTGCATGGCCAACGGTACCTAACATGGTGGGTCTGTGGGCTGCCTGAAAACCCTTGTCCAGGGACTTAATAACCATACTGGATTTCTTTGCGTACAACCGTCTCTTCTTCATCCTTCCCCAAAACTGTGCTAATTGCTACTGCCTAGGTAGCAAGCCCAAATCAAAGTCCTCTGCAGAAGCCCAATAAAGTCTGAGCGTGCCTCATTGTCTCCATGGACAGTGTGTGACACAGGCTGGTAATTTATGGCAGAATTAGAGAGAGGGCAAGACGAAGTTGAGAAACATTTTCAACATTTTTACTGCTGTATCTCACTGTCTCGCTATGTTCAGGTGTCTTATTTTCCTTCATGGAAGATTAATGGAACTGACTGATGATGGTTTCATGCGGTTTAAGGCCAGAAAGGATTATTAGATCATCTTAGCCTGACATCCTGTGCATTACAGGCCATAAAAGGTATATGCACATGACACGGTGCAGTGCCGTACAGAGATACCCACGCTATCACTGAACAAATTATCTCAGCTACAGGAAGCAATAAAGCTGCATTAGACTGGGAGCAGTGCTGAAAGCAGTACAGCTAACGTAGTCCAGGCGCAGCAGCTCCCAGCTGCAGCTGTGCTGTCTCCAGTACCCATGCTGTCACTGCCAGAAGTGGCTCAGGTGCCTCTAACAGATTCCCTCTACCAACCAAACTATTTAGTTTTAAACCTTTCAGTTTTTGAGGATGCTAAGCTATGTGTCACAGCAGAGATGAAGACGATGGCATCACTGGCTGGAGGGGATTTCTTCACCAACACTCCTCGCGTTATTGTTACGAGGAAAGCAAAGCCACATTTAAACCACTGCCTGGCCAGAGGCTCTCATGGGATGACCCACATCAGTGGAATCCGGCTTCTGCTGGATGACCCTTGACACAGACCATCTTTACCCGTGGTCTGTGTGGAGGGACCTGGCAGCCTGGCTTTTTGGCGGAGAGTCCTGTTTAACTAGCGTCACAGTTAGGATTCAACAGTTAAGGCAGTGTATGGAGGCAAGACCACCTCTCAGCTTCCACTTGATTTTTCCTGGTTTAGACATCTGTGGACAACATCAAGTCTTTTTTCTTTTTTACATAGACTTGCACTGGTAGTTGAGGTGGTTGACCCCCAGCATCTTTAAATTGATCCTTTTGCCACTGTTTTCTAAAGAGTAACCTCTCAGCCTATAGCCATGGTTTTCATTCTTTATTCCCAGGTGTATTACTCAGTAATATATTGATCTTATTAAATTACTTTTTGGGGGGGATGTGGCATTTTAAGCAGATTATTTGGATCATTCTTACTGATCTTCTTCATTATCTGCTTCACTAACCTTTGTGTTCTCTGCAAAACTTATTAACAAAGATTTTTGTACTGTGACTGGCACACATGAAATAAATATAGATAAAAAGAAAACCCTAAAAGACTTCATTAGAAACAGGGCTACTTAGTCTGAGATCTTTCACTGAACTAGTTTTAACCTGACCTGTCTAGTCTCTGTCAATTTGGAAGTGTCTTGTGCTCTGGAAAAATCTGGGTTTATTATGGTAGCACACATTAATTAAACACGTAATCTTGACAAAAAGAGCTGTTTGGCAACAATTCTTTCACTCAAGCTTTTCTATAAATAGAATCCTAAATTTAAAATCTTTTAATTAAAGCAAGTTGGGTGAACCTTCTGTCAGAACTGTATTGGTACAGGAAATTTTTAATACCTTGAAAATTCCTCATTTTTCATATATTTGCAAAAGCATAATAGTGATTGTTCAAAAGTCTGTGACTATTTTCTACAAAGCTTTTGCATGTAAAATATTTTTATAAGATGTTAATTTGAAACTATACAATTTTAGCATATGTTTCCTCATGTGCCATCCTTCGAAGGTGATAAACTCTCAGTTCGTGACAGTTTGTTGAATATGATTGGTATAGTGATTTGTTAAAATGACAACCCCCAAAATATCTATGGAATATACATACCTAGCTACAGTTTGCAATCTAGAATAAGCATGGATAACCTAGGATTTTTCTTGGTCCTCTGTATTTAAATTCATTTTGTTATTACGTATTGTTTTAGCCATGGTTGTTTGAGGACATATTCAGTGCAAATTTTGCAGGGAGAGGTGATGTTTTTTTGCTAAATTAGCAGATGTAACTGGAAAAAACAGACAAGTTCTTGGACATTTAGTCCTTTCTTCAGACTGAGTATACTTCAACTTGTAGCTTATAACACTTTGTTATTTACTCAGGTTTTGTATTAATATTTTATATCCTGTTTTGTTTTCAATCTCCTTTTAATTATGAGCTTCTTGCTCAGTATAATTTGCTTTACTTGTGAACCATACTTTTGGGGATTGAGGATTTTATTTTTTGACAATTCCCATATTTTGCTTATGCTTACCACTTTAAATATATGATATAGCAATGACTGTTTCATTGTACAATATACCAAAAAAACAGCCTACAAAGGTTCACATACATATATATGTATCTACATATATATAGTATCTACATTTACATAGTTTGGTGATATGTTCTATCTGCACAAGGTAAATGCAGTCAGATCATGATATCTATATCTAGGAAACTATTTGCTTTATGACAGCGATTAACTCTTAGTTAATTTAAATAAGATAAAAAAAACCCCGAGTTATCTTTTTTGAGTTCAGAAGTTTCTGCATAAAGATATTACAATTTCTTATTTTTAGAAATTCTGGAAAATTTTGTGATGCATAGATGATGAGCAAGCATCTTCCAGGATGAAGTCACTCGTATTTTAAAATTTTTAGCTTTGTTGCACATTACGGGCAGATGTTAAAGAACAGTACAGGCTGTTAGCTACTAGGAGTAGATTTTCTATTGTGGATTCTACAAACAGGCCAGTAGCTTTTTTTTTTTTTGTTTCTATGTAGATCTTTCATCCACAACATTTGCCTCCCATTCTGAGCTATCAGAAGCAACTAACAGTGTCTTTGATGTGAAGTACCTCTCTGTGACTTTTTAACTGATTTTATCCTCATGGAAGAGGCTAGAAGTATGAAAGGCTATTTTAGTCAACCATCTTATCATATTTCCAGTGCCAAATGCAGAATATTCATTCTCAGGCAAGAGCATCTCCAGCTGTCATTTTTATTATCTATGCTGCTCTCACTAATATACAAATGGTTAAAAATGTATTCCTTATCTGACCCCTTTTGCTCACATTATCGTGTGGAGGATGCCATAAAACTGGTTTAAACACTTGAGTATATCTACTAGGATTATCCTGTTACCACTCTCTGCCTTCATGGTTACATTAACAGCAACCTAATACCTTACCTAGAGATTATTCCCTCTACTACTGAGATGGTATCCATTAGAATCATGCAATCTGCCTCTTTCCATAGTATCTGTGTCCTCCACTGAGTACATGCTCTTTCTCCTTCAGATTACTGCTAAAATTATTTGCAAATAAAAGGAAGGAGTTATTGGTATACAAAGACTTTAAACTTTAGGAAACATAATTTTCAGGTTGCTAGGAAAAGGAGACGATTCTTGCAGAATTGCCCCAAAGGGACAGAGGAAAGGAAGAACCTTAATGATATGACCAATAATTACAATCACATTTTCCCATCAAAATACATTTTATCGAGTTAATAGAATTACAAGCAAATAATTAAGTAAAAAAAAAAAAAAGAGAAAATTCGTCTCAGGATTCATAATGGCATAAAAGCATGTATAATCACTAAGCAAGAGAGCCTCATTGCTACAGGAGCACATGTAAAAGCACACATTAAAGCAGTCTCAGCTTTGTAAAGGTGCGTGTAAGTCTAGAAACAGGAAGTAAGAAAGATTTAGATTTTAGAAAATAGGTACAAAGTATGACCTTTTATTGATCTCCTTCCACACAGGAAATAAAATAAACAAAAAAAAAAGATAAAATAGCAGGAGTAGGACATGCGTTCCTTCTATCAGCTCTATAATGGCACTGACGTGCCAGAAAAGCCCAAGGGAGAAATGTCCGAAGGGAACTGCTGAAGTAGAAGCCCTGTAACAAATACACAGATTAAAAATTCAGACCTTAGGGATAAAGAGGTGGTGGTAAACAACTGAATTGTAGCCAAATCTAGCTGTCTGTGACATATTAAGGAGGATGCAAAACATCAGTGTATCTGTTGAGTACCAGAATTGGAATGGTGACGCTCTGGAATAAGAAAAAAATCCATGTTGGTCCTTACCTTCCTCCTCCATATTTGAGGTCTCTGTTTCTATTCAGTGCCCATTGCAAATTTCCGCAGTTCCGCTATACCGTGCTCTAATTTTATCTCCTGTATCTGTGCTATCCACACAGGGGACAGCTACGGTCAGGATTTCCCGCTCAGTGAGCCTAACAGCTGTGCGGACCCACCACTTCTTTTAGCATCTGCAAAAGGCAGGGCACAGGGAACAGGACAGACAGCGTACGCTAGCAAACTCCGCTGTCTCCAGCCTCACCCTCTCTAAAAGCAGAGCAGCTGCCTCAGTTCCAAGCATTTTGTGAATCACGGTGCCACTCTAAATCCCTGCACTGGCAGAGTAGTTTTTCTTCATCCCCCTATACTGAGTTGCAGTTGTAGGCCACAGTTTCGCTCTAAACAAGTAACCTTTGCATTCCTTTTCTTCTGCAAACAATCAACAGAAATCTAAACATGTGCATAACAGAATATAGTAAGAACAGAGCTCTAAATTTAGAAGTCGTGCATTTGGGATTTCAAAGCTGCTTCAAGTGCTGTTAGTACTTTTGGCAGCCCAGATTTATGTTAATTACATGAGGGTTGCTGGAGATGTCTTTTAGTGTCTGGACATTTTTGCATGTACTCTGTCTGTCTTGGTTTCCTGCATGCCACAGTCTTCAACCGAACGTCAAATTTTACTTTACTTGCAGCACTGAAATCATAATTCCACACAAATTCTAAAGGGCCAGCGAGAGCTGTATTTCATAGCTTAGGTTTCTGCCGCAATATGGACTTGGTATTACAAACTGTGTAACATGTGACTACCGCTGAAGGAAGGAGGCACAGCTGGCAGCTGCGTGGATGAGCAAGCACATTGAATGAGGACATTTTTCAAGCACTGGTTGGGGAGAGAGAAAAATATGCAAATAATTTCTTTAGCAGTGTTTATTTATTTATTTTGGAGCTCACCCCATTGTTTATCATCATGATGGTTTTTGACAGATCATGTGTTGTGGTTACTTTGTATTTCAAAGGCGGATGTTCTGATATAAGGGATGCTGCCCCACTTATTAATAGCAAGGAGTTGTAAACTTCCATAACTGCAGTTTATCACATCATATGTTACACCTTGTCTAGGAGGAATATTTTCATCCCTGAAAAGACAGACAACAAATAGACAATAACATACCATAATTTCTGACAGCCAGAATGTCTTTGCCAAGAAATGTGATAACCAAGCTGGTCAGATCGTTTGGACTGTGCTGTCCAAAAGTCACCTGATTATTGAATGCGTGTGCTTGAATAAGGGTTTGTGAATGCCCAGCCAGTGCAGTCATTCATCTCCTATACTGAATGCAGCAAATGGAAAGTCCATTTCTCCACAAACATTCTCCTTCTTGTTCCAGATGTTTTACCTTGTTCAGTCCTGTGCAGGATGAAGGACAACTGATTGAAGAAAGGTAATAAAAAAATCTGCTTCAGTTACATCATCAGCCTTGCAATGTCCAAGCCTTGTATCAAACCTTGCATATATTCATGGAAGCTTCTGCCTCCAGGAGAACTGAGCAGAAGGAAATGACGCTCCATGGACTCTGGCCTTTCTCACAGTACCATTCCCTTAAGGCCTGTGGTGACAGCAGTCAACCCCTGGCCACACAGCAAAATCAGCCCCAGGGCAGGGCAAAATAGCACTGCCACATTACAAATCCAAACAGTGAGGGCATTAATGTCCAATTAGTAGAGCGTGGTTAAAAGGAAGCATGAAAGCAAGATGGATAACTCTTCTTTGGCTAGAGCTGGCTCAGAGATTCTCAATGGGAAAACTGAATTTTCTTGCCAGTAATCAGATGCCAGGAGCAGGACAAGAGTGGGAACTCTTGCAGCGAAAAGTGGGAGGGAGAGGGGGAAAGGGTGGAATCAAAGAGCGGAGGGGAGAGCTGAGCATTTTTGGGTTTTTTTTTGCTCCTGTCCAATAAAGTTTTCTTCTTTGGGCAAACTGTTCCTACAGAAGGGAGTGCCTTACTTGCACATGGAACACCGGCCCTCAGAAGTACAGTCTCCCCTTGGAATGGGAAAGTAGGTAGTAGGCCCAGGACTATTTGCTGCCTTCAGGAACTACCTAGTTTACCATGCTTACAGCTGACCATGTTATGCTCTGGGGAGTTCATCGTATCGTATCGTATCGTATCGTATCGTATCGTATCGTATCGTATCGTATCGTATCGTATCGTATCGTATCGTACCGTATCGTATCGTACCATACCATACCATACCATACCATACCATACCATACCATACCATACCATACCATACCATACCATACCATACCATACCATACCATACCATACCATACCTCTACAAAGTGCTGCTTTCTACTGATGGCATACCTTCTTTAATTTAACCTGGCAAATCTAACTGTCTTAAAATTCTTCTGGCTGCAAAAACTACTCTCTGTGGCTGTCTGTGGCAGCTGATTGAAATATTCTCTTTGCTCTTTAAGTACCACCTGGGGTATTGGAACCAGATCTGAAAGAACTAGTGCTAGTAACCTCAGCAGATGCCTGAAGCACAGTGCATTCATAAGTTGAAGTTGCCCTTCCACCAAGTCATGTACATACCTGGAAAGGGGCATATTTTCCAGGAGGGGAACTCCCCTCTGCCCTGCCCTTCAGGTCCCATTTCACTAAGGCAGCTAAGGAAATAACTTCCAAGGAATAATACGTTAGCATGTGTTTTTAACCTGGAACAGATCTAGATCTGCTAATAGGCATGTTATGAAACTCATGTGTGTGTGTAAGCTGTTCTCTGGATGTAATTTGTACAAGTAAAGCCCTGGCTTGATTTTTCAGTTATCAGCCTTCAGTTCTTGGATCACAGCTTGCAAGAATGAATTTACAGAGGTGGCCGAGGGCACTAAACCCAGCTTCCTTAATTTGCTCTGCCCCTTGCAGTGAGTACTCTTGCTCTCATGGTGCCAGAGCTGGACTGCACCCCGTCCTTCGTCTCACTCCCCTTTTGATCACGCCTCTGTTTCCTCCATGCTTTTTTATATGAAACCTCATTGTCTGGCAATTTCCAGAATATGGTCTGGAGGCTTGTGATAGTACAAGGTACATTTATTTATATACAAAACTCTTTACAAAACTGAGGCTTAAGGACCAGTTCCCCAGCTCCTGTTAAAAGTGGAATCCAGCTGCCAAGCAACAGTCAACATCGTGTTTTTTAAAAAATACGTTTCTCTACTTAAAAAAAAAAAAAAAGAATGTCTGGGAATTAATAGTTAAGCCTGCTCTGTCTCTGCACATAACTCTGTAACTCAGTCTCCCTACACCTGTCTCAGGCTGGCCCTCTCCCATTTTCAGTCTGCAAAAATATGTATAAAGGTCAAAACAACAAATTGCTAGGAGGTTGTTGGAAATAGAGCGTTTAAATAGGAAATGGGGTGTTATAATCTGTTTTTGCCCTGCTCCTTGTAAGGGCAGAAGGGCTTATAATGGCAAAACCAGGAGTCAGTAGAACTTTACTGTGTGGCCTGTCTCTAAACTGGAGACAAATAGGGTGAAAATAAAGCAGTCACATAGAAATTCCAGTACAGAAATTACAGGAGAATTGCATTGCAGCTAAATAAATTGGGCAGCATTGCCACAGTGTGTTCATTACACTGAATCTCTCAGTCTGTGGTACACCCAGCTCACACAAAAAATGGCCAAATGACCAAGCATGAGCACTAGCTGCTAGGGAGGGAGGTTCAAGCATTCCGTGGCCAAGTCTTTTCCCTGAACTAACAGGAGAGCAGAAACAGGGGGTCCTTTAATTGGTCCTTTTGGTTCTTTTTCACTGTGAGTAAATTGTCAGAGGTTCTGGGCTAGCTACAGATGCTGTCTCAGGGCATCCCAACTCTGCAGTGGCAGACAAAACCAAAAGGACTGAAAGAGCTATTGGGAAGGGATGCTTCACATGAAACACATGTGGGAGCAAAAAGATTCCATGCTATGTTTTTGGACACGGAAGACTTGATATTGACAGGAAAAGATCGGTGAACTACATCTCTCAAATTACAGGCTGCTGGAGTTGGTATTTCAGGGGAAGTGGCTAGAATAACCTCTGGAGGGAAGTTACAGACAAACAGAATTACAAAATTTAACATCAACTGCCTCTTGCACCTTTACTCCAACTCTTGTTTCCTCCATTTGTTCACCATGTACCACATCTAGCATTCTGTACCATGACAAAGATTGTCACATCTTTTTGGGTAGCAATTACAACAAAGGATACTAATTTTGATAAAGCCTAATGAAGTCCAGTTAGTGCCTCAGGCTATTTGAACAATATACTGAACTATGCTTCCTGCAAAAACCCACCATTTATAATTTGTTAGGTGTGTTCCTATGCAGCTTTATTCAACATGAACAAGGGATATCTCAAATACCCTCTTGGAGAAAAAGTAAATATTTTATACATTTATGCCTAGAAGGAATTTTTGTATAACTATTATGTGTTCAATTATTTTAAAATAAAGAATATCATCAAAGAAGAGCCTTTTAATTATATATTAATATATTAATTGCTTTATCATACAATAATTCTAATGCTCACAGTAAAACTACTTTGTAAACATTCTTGCAATGCTAGTATACAAAAGTAAGCCTCCAAATGACTGTTGGCTAATTTATGAGAATGGAATAGCTTACAATGAGTAATATTTTAGCTTCTTAAGGCCTTGTATTCACAAAATCTAATGTTACATATTTCAGTAGATTTCAGCTCTCTTTAGTATCTATGAATAAAGAGTAAGCCAAAGGAAATCTGTATCTTATAACCTTGTTGAATAAACTCCACTATGGCCTTTCTAGAGATATGCACAGAAAAAAGAAAGAAGAGTGAAGTAAAGTTGTACAGAAACAAGTATGAATGTTTCAGCTGTCATTCAGAAAACACTAAATTCAAAATATATTACATTGTCTTGATTTTTGAGGATATTTTGGGGTCCTAGAATGCAGTGAGATAGGTTTTGATCTCTTGTCTGTCAGTTTTTATGTTTCAATGTCCAGCCACAGAAAAATGTTGGTTTTTTTTTTTTTTATTATAT
>WHYT01016581.1:418136-495632 GCA_009806455.1 Tetrax tetrax | reverse complement strand
GGCTCTGTGCAGTTATGTAGAGAATCAGAATTGTTAGATGCTCCCCCCCATGCGCACACAGTTAGAATAAGAACAAACAGGAGGTGGAAAAGAGGAAAAAAAAAAAAGAAAAGAAAACACACCCCCCCCCTCAAAAAGGGAAAATAAATGGAGCGGTCAGAAATCTAACTGGGAGGGAAAGGGCATCTGGGAAAGACGGAAGAGGAGAGGGTTAATAGGGGGAGAGAGAGAGAGAGAGAGAGAGAAAGGGAGAGAAAGAAAAGGGGAGAGGGGGAGAAAGAGAGAGAAGCGAGCCCCCGAAAAGTGGCTGCTGCATATGGAGTTCTCCCGGCCAGCTCCCCCAGCGCCTGCCAGCCTGTATTTTGGGGGAAGTATAGAGCCTGAAGTGAAGAGTTGAGGGAAGGAGCACTCGAGTTTCTGAGGGACATTGGAAAACAGAGCTGTCCGTCACGGCCGCTCATCTGCATAGCGCGGCGGGCCCGCCCCCTCCCGCGCCGGCCCTGTCTCCTCCGGCGGCGACGGCAGGGAAAGAGGAGGCAGGGAAGGGAAGGAGGAGGCAGAGCAGGGAAGGGAAGGAGGAGGCAGGGAAGGGAAGGCAGGCTTTGTAACGCAAGCCAGCCTCTCCGACTGCGAGCACGCTGCTGAAGCCAACCCCATGGTACCGCGCATCGGCTCCTCTCCGAACTCCCGGAGCCGTAAATACCCTTTCCCACACTCTCGATTCCAACCCCTCCTCCCTCCTATCTCCCTCTTTTCTGTATCCCCGCGGGGAGAAGGAAAGAATATGTCTTGTAAACATATCCGTCCCTTCACACCCGCGCTCGGCCAAGCGCTGCGGGCACGTATCACCGCTGCGTGGATTTGCACGCGTGTGTGCGGACGCAGGGCCGGACCCGACGGAGCTGGGCAGCGCGAGAGGGGAGAACACTCGGTAAAAGTACTGCCCTATATGGTAGGGAACGAGAGTGACTGCCCAAATCAGCACGTCCAGAATCGCGCCGTCCCTGGCAGCGAGAGCTTTACAGTTTTATAAGTTGCCACGAACGGTCAAGATCTAGTCACGGAAACCAACCAACCAAACAAACAACACAGCAAACCAAACAACAACCCCTCATCTTTCTTTCATTTCTATTCTTCCTCGTCTGGTGCGTGTGGAAGACGCGTGGGTGACTCCTTCCGGGCGGCTAGCTGCCTTACCTCCCTTTACTCCCTTTTTTTTGCAGCTCAGATAAATCTCCTGGAATAGAATCACGTTCTAATTAATTTCCCAGATAACGTAATCTTTCCCTCCGGCCCTGGCCACCGTCTAGCCACTTCCAGCCGTTGCCAGCTCCACTCCGGCCGGGATACGGGAGGTCGGGACGAGACGCGGGCACCCCTCTTTCCTTCTCCATGCAAACATAAATAGATATCTACACGTGGGCCTGTGTTTTGGTGGGTTTGGGGTTTTTTTGAGGTTTTTTTTTTTTTTTTTTTTTTTTTTTTATTATATGAGCTGTATTAATACCACTGGGGATGTCAATGTCCTTTTTTTTTTTCCTTACACCTCTCTTAAATGGTATTTAACTTCAACCTTGATGCCGTAGTCAGAATATTTGGAGGAATTCTCTAGTTTGACCTACTAAGAGACTATGTCGACAAATACCAACATTTAGATGCCAGAAGTTTCCAAAATTCCACCTAAATCCACCAGCAGATTTAGCAGAAAATGCTGTAAAATTATGTTTAACCCTTCCAGCTAAGCTGGTGCAAAAAACCTGAATGTTGAAAGTATGTGGTAAACTCAGTGTCACAAAGAATTTTCATACGGGTGTCACTGGGTGCTTTGATGTAATTTATGCGTTCATTTCTAGTTGAAATTTCTTGCTAATGGCATCTATCCTGAAGATGATTTTTCGCAAGACTGTGTAGTTTAGGAAAGCTGTTTAGATATATGTGTTTCAGAGATCAGCGAAAAAGACTTTTCAACCCTTTTGTTTTTGTCAACAAATACGCATATGCAATGTATGAGGTTAGAAAGTGCCTTTTCACATGGAAGTAATTCACTAAGTGTAATGCAAAGACTTGTTCTATATAATCTTTTTGATTTTGCCAAGCTAAGAGTGCTTAGAAATCTTGTACCAACCAGGCTGTCACTTTTTTAGGGGCTGTCACTTTTCTCTTTCAGGACTCTGTAGACACACATTTGTAGTTAGGTTTGTAGTTGGGAAAACCTAGCAAAGGTTGAGATTCTTCTCAATACAGACAGGTAACACTATTAATCTCTCTGGTACTGAACATCTAACCAAAGCAGTAAATGACCTGAGTTCAATTCATTTATTGATCAATCTTAGTGAGTTCAAATTTTTTCAGCAAAACTTTGATCCTAACTAAATAATGTTTCCCTAAATTTCAAGTGACTGAGAGTCATTTAGGTCAACTTGACGAATCTTTTAGGATAAGGTAAAAAGGACTGCAATATAGAAACGATCCTTTTTTGCTACAGAAACATTGCAGAGGGTGATGTTCAGCTGCTTACGCGATGCTTGGTCTTTTCCAAGCTACTGCTTTGCTATCTGGGAAATTTTATCTATTTACTCCTTTACATTTACATTTCAACATAACCATTTACACATTTGTTCTGGTTTTATTTAGTGAGGGTGGGCTACGGTGGTAGCTTCTGTAAGAAACTGCTAGAAGTTGTTCCCCTTTGTTCAGTGGACTCAGCCGGGCCTAGGGTGGACCCGCTGCTGGCCAAGGCCGAGCCAATTGGTAGCAGAATGTTCCCTGATAATGCCTCTGTGATAACATATTTAAGAAGGGGAAAACAGAAAAACAAAGGGGAGAAGATGTGAAGCAGCTGAGTTGGGGCAGAGAGGGGGAGGCGGGAGCCTTGTGAGCCTTGCAGGCCACACCCTTGACTTCCCACAGGGTGGCCGTCTGGGCCCAAGTTGGCCCAGCCTGGCTGCAAGAAGCGGAGAGGAGATGAGTTGTGAAGAGATCCTGAGAGGTGTCTGCCTGCCTGTTGAGAAGAATTTTCTTGTGAGGGGAATGGCTGCAGATGCCAAGGTCAGTGAAGAAGGAGGGGCAGAAGTAATGCGGCTCCTGGCCAAGATTCCGCTGCAGCCTGTGGTGATGACCATGGTGGAGCAGATTGTCCCTCTGCAGCCCATGGAGGTCCACGGAGGAGCAGAGATTCACCCATGCCGGAGCAGGTGGATGCCTGAAGGAGGCTGTGGCCCATAGAGGGCCCCTGCTGCGGCAGCTGTTCTGGAGAGACTGCACCCCGTGGAAGAGATGACCCATGCTGGAGCAGTTTCACGAAGGACTGTGGCTGGTGGGAGGGACCCCATGATGGAGCAGGGGAGGGATGTGAGTAGTTCTTCCCCCAACTGTGAAGCAGCGGCATAAAACAATGTGTGATGAACTGACCATAACCCCCATTCCCTCTTCCCCGCTGTGACACTTGGGATGGGGGGGAAGGTAGTAGAGATAATGGTAAGCCTGGGAAGAGGGAGGGGTGAGGGGAGGTTATCTTGTTCTCTGTCTCATTATCCTGCTTTATTTTTAGTAATACATGAATAGTTTTTCACCAAGTTGAGTCTGTTTTGCCTGTAACGGTAACTTTAAGGATCTCTCCCTGTTCTTATCTCAAACCTCGAGCCTTTTTCATTGTGTTATATCTCCCTATTCTCTCGGAGGGTGGGGGGAGTGAGAGAGAGACTGCATAGTCTGGTCCCAACTGGGGCTAAACTACGACAACTTTGTAGTTGTCCATATAGAAATGGAGTTTTGCTTATGCCTGGTGAGCAAAACACCAAGGAAGCTATACTGCCTTCTCACCTGCAGGGATACAACCATGTCATTTAGCCAACTATCACTTCTTTGACAGCAGTCCTTAGCTTCTTGGCAGGGGTGACATGGTGACCAGAAGGTGATTTTCCCAGAGAAAAGCTCATCAGATATGTTTTTACTTGTAATTTCCTCAAATGCAGCAAACAGCTATGTATTTTCTGATACTGGTGAACTGCATTTGAGCTCTCCCCAGCTTAGCGCAAAAGCCTAAAACAACCCCAGTGGGTTGCTTAAAGGAAAATAGGACAGTCCAGTAGCAGTACTTTTTATGAGAATATTCTCCCAGTCCCCAACAACACATGACATGGGAATTTCCTAAGTACTGTCTCGACAATTAACTGCTATTGACGGATTTTTCTTCCTTGAAATTGTCTGGTGTTTTTCTTCTTTTCTTTTAAAATACAAACACATGTTTAGTATACAGAGTTTGCCATTTAGTGTCATCTTTTCTATAGTTATCTTTACTATTCTAAATGCCTTTGTGTCATCATATCACACATATTAGTTCCTTTTCAGATGATTGATTAGCACAGATTCCTTAGAGACTCCTTGGGTGATTACCCTTTTTTTAATGAATACTATTTACTCTTACAATCTGTTTGTCCATTTAAGAACCTTCCCTTAAAAAAAAACTTTAAAAATGAGTTTTCTGAACTTCTTTTGGATATTTGAGAGTGCTGGATCAACTAAATCTTCATCCACATAGGCTTTGACTCCTTCAGAAAAGTTCTATAGGTTTGTGAGGTGTGATCACCCTTCACAAAAAAATGTTTTTTACCCCCAATATTTCATGTTTATCCACGAGCTCATTGTTCAGAGACCCATCTTCTTTATAGATTACACTTTCCCTGTCCTTTATCAATCACTGATTTTTATCAATGGTAACTATTTTCAGATTATTGTTGGAAAGATTAAGTAAGAAAGGACAAGAACTGATCAATAATGTTTCCCATTTCATATTTTTGCTAAATAGTTAGAAATATTTTTCATTCATTTAATGAATATTACTTAGTCTTCAGTATTAGTTTGATTTCTTCATTATAATATGTGGTATCCTGTCAACCACAAAAGATTCCCTCTCTATACTGCTTTAAATTATCTTTTTTTTTTCAGTAAAAGTTGTATTATGGAAAAATGTATAAAGCAAGTTTCTGTAAGTCCATGTTCAGTAGGATCAGTTATATTACTCTTCTTAATTCTTTTTTAATCACATGTCATGCTTGGTACTTGATTAATCCGTGGTCAGTGTCAGGTTAGAAGGCCTTCCTGTTTATTTTTCTAAAATATGGATGCAATAATAGCTTTATTCAATTTTGGGGGACTTTCCCAAATTCTTAGAGCTACTGAAAAAAACAGTCTTAATAATCCAAAGAATTATTTGGTTAGTTCTTTTAAAAAACTGTAGATTTTCTAGAGTTAATGACTTAAAAATGACTAGCTTTAACAGATGCTGTGTAATATCCAGGTAATCAATTTTCCAGCAGAAAGTGTTTTATCATCATAGCACTATGTACCTATATAATCTGGTTTTCTTCCAAAAAGAGAAGTTTTGCTTTCTTCTATTAATTCTTGGCAATTCTAACATTTCCATGCTTCAGGATTTCTTTTTTTTTCCCTAATATTCAAATATCCAGTCTAATTGGTGATTGGGTAATAGCACAATGGGATTGTGCTTTAATTTAAAGAATCCTTCAGGTGCAATGACTCCCATCAGATTTTTCATTTATGTCTAGTGGCAAAATACTGAGGAGGGAAGCTAACATTTCCATCTCCTGAAAGACTCATGTGATTTGGATATTTAGGGAAAAATGACATTAAGAGAAGGTGATGTGGTAAGGAATCCTGCTTCTGGAATAAATCAAGGCAGAAAAATATGTCTATTAGGAAAATAACTTTAAATGCTGGAAATGGTGCTGTGACCAGAGCTGGAGAGTGCAAGAGGACAAAGGACAGCTTAATACTGTCCCAGAATATTCTCTGTGTCTTTGTCCTACAGTTCCTGGAAGTGACTCAGGTGCCTAAACACAGAGTCTGGAGAATATATGGAAGCCCTACACAGGGATGTCAGATATGACATGAGAGCCATGGAAGACCCACAGACTCCTGGAGCAGCAGCTGAAGACTGGGCAGAATGAGGGAAATAATTCAAAATGGGCTGTGCTTAGGCACACTTGCCTTACTGATCTTTTTCCAGACTGGGAAGATTACTTAAATTAATGGTGTCAATGATGTTCATTAATTGTATTTTTCTCATCTTTTAGATTTGTACTTCATCCTGAAGTCTCTTAACTCAGAAGAACAGATGAAAATTAGAGTTGAAGATACAAAGCAGTGCATTGTACTAAGTACCTACTGAAATCAGGTCCCAAGCATTCTAAATATGTGAAATGTTTGGAACCTTTTCATCCTAAATTCTATTTATAAAATAAGTCACTAAAATGTTAAAACACATGCTGATCAAAGACTCGGAGAAAGGAATAGTAGACTCTCATTTTTCTGAGTCTAATATTTAGTCTGTGATGTGGAGTAAATAATTTCATATGCTTGCAGACCCATTGACCTACTTGCAAACGCAGACTAGTTATATTTGCCACTTCTGCAGAAGCTTTTTTTGCTGCTTATGGATGAAAGAGTTCTGTCCATAACAAATAGTATTTTAGTTTATGGAGAAGAATCTGAGGTAAAGAAACACTGAGTAACTTACTAGAGGTAGTAGTTGCTGCAGAGAATTTGCTGTTAGCCTGTTGAAAGCTGACTAGTTTCATACTGCTCACTTGCTGCAAAACTGCAGCAAGTAAAAGAAGAAAATGAATGCAGTTTGGTTTTGGTTTTTTTTTTAGGTAGGCACATACAGTGTGAAACATGGTTTATTAATAGACTTGACTTTACTAGATGAAAGCCTGGATCATGTAATGGCACTAGGAAAATTAATTTACTGACCTTCTACCAGCTTATCAAAGTGATCCTCTTTCAGCCATGCTTTTCAGCACAACTGTCCAAAAAAACCCATAGTCAAGTGAAGAAAAGTAAAGAGAAAGGTTTTTTTTTAAACAAGTATCCTGCTAGCCATGAATCTGATTCCTTTTTTTTTTTTTTCACTTATCTGTTCACCATGACAATGAAGGCAAGCGTTTGTTCAAGAACTAGAGGCTCTGGCAGACCCAACAGCAGATCAAGATTTGGAGTCTGTCATTTCTTCAGAATAATATGTGTTCTGCATAAAATAATGCAAAGTTCCTAGTTCACATAAAATTCTATACTCGTAAGTCTATAGCCTTTTGGTAAAAACACCTTATTTGAGTGTTACATTCAAAGGCATTGAGTAAAACATTTTGTCTGTAAGTTTGCTTTTTAAAAAAAAAAGCAAAAACATCACCAAAACAAGAGAGAAAACAAGCTGTCCTATTAAGCTACAAGCTACTCCATAATTTTTTAAATATTCAGTTTTTCTGAAAATCTAGGAAGTGTACTTTATACACTCCCTAGAGTTAAATGAACAGTCACTAACTGGCTCCTATCATAAAGTCGTATAAGAAATCCCTGAATGCTTAAAGATCAGGAAAAATAATTTAGCAAAAGGGAAACATTTCCTTAAAGAGGTGGGTTTTCCTCTCATTTAGTGAAATGTAATATAACTTGTAAAAACCTGCCCAAATTGATGATAGGACCAGAGTTAAGAAGGTTTGGATTGGTCACTCTAAATCTGAAATCTCCTATTCTGTATTTGTGGAAAGCAAATTCCACATGCAGCAAATTCTATTAATGCAAAAATTAACCCAGGCATCCATTTAGTTGAGCAGTCTGTCTCTCCAAGTAGTAGACATGCTTCAGAAGTGGTGTATAAAATGCTGCACTGTTCCATAGAAATTCTCCCTACCACTAGGTCATACTATAATCTGATTTATGACCTTAAGTGGATAGTTTTTAGAAATTAAATTCCTATGCTTTTTAAAATTTTTTTTTTTACATTTATTGTCTTCTTATAAAGATATTAATCCTGTAAATTTAAAGGCCTTGGCCTTGATATCCTGTAGTGGTGAGTTTTGAAAGTTAACAACATAATGTATTTGTTGAAGACTGTGCCTGATTAGTAAATGAGTTAAAATAAAAGTTTAGTGATGTTTAATTCCCCAACAGTCAAAAAAGGAATGTATTTCTAAATAATATGTCTAAGATATATACTAATTGAAGTAATATAATCCAATGGGGATGTCAGTGCATATTGAAAACTCTGATTTCTAACATACTGAAAACTTTTTTTTACCGTGGTTATGACACACCTTCTGAAGGATTTGTGACCATTAACAAGTGCACAATGCCATATGTCCTTATGCATATGGCTCTGATTCAAAAAAGGAAATAAGAAAAGTCTGAAAGGGACAGATTCTGAAGTGAAACAGGCAATTCTCACAACATGTCCATCCACATTTTTCACATCCGAAACATTTGTACAGTTCAGAAGACTTCACACTAGTTTCTAGACTTGTAAACTGAGACTTTAAGGTTTTTGAAATTTGGCCATCTTTACTTAGTAATCTTCAATGAGAACTTTTTAATATCTACTTCAAGTTTCACTTGAATAACAAAGACATATGGCATTCTTCTCACATTGCCATTTAAGCCACCTGTCCACCAAAAAAGGACATACATAGGTAGAATTTCCACAAACCTGGAAGTGAAATATTTTTCCTTAACATTTAGGATTTAATTTAAAAATGTTGCGTTCTGTTCTGCAAAAACAAGATTCTCCTACAATGGTTTGGCATAAGGACTGACCTTATTCCCAGAGGTGTGCCTCAAGCAGTGTCTCCACTGTGTCAGAATTTTTATGCCTTATAGTTTTAAAGGAATCTTATTGAAATAGCTCTCTTCTGTTACATTTCATGAATTGAGAGAATATTAAGATACAGATACTACTGCCTCTTTGGAAAGCACTCAAAACCACAGAGTTCTAAAACATGCTGGCTTTCCTAGTTACCATAGTGTTTATCTTATTCGAATAACAAAGCTTGAAATCCTTTAATAATACCAAAAAAAAAAGAAAGAAAGGGGAAAAAAAAAGAACCTCTGATAAAAGGATTTTGAGTCTCCTATAATAGTACAATTCAAACCAAATTGTTTTAATTCAAGTATTTAGAATGCAGTAACACATTTCAAAACCGTAATGTGTTTGTAGATAACCCAATTTCTTTGTGTATAGAAATCTCAAAAGAGAGATGTGAGTTTGTTACTTAGTTTTGATCATTTATTTTGTATAAGTAATGACTATAACCTAAAATACTGTGTGGTGGGTTGTTTTTTTTTTTTAATTTCTTCTATTCCATGTTTAGCACATGAAAAGACAGGTTTTTTTTTTTTAAAACAAACACAGTAGCTGCAACTTCTCTAGAAGGGCTTACAATAAATGGATTTGATTTAGATACAGTACAGTGACAGCAGCCTGGATCTTCAGCTGACTGGGTGCTTTTCCCCCACACTCCTTGATGAAGCCTAAATAGGGTGATTACGTCTCTGAGGATTATCCTTTGCAACAGGGGAGATCCCTGTCCCTGCTCCATGTCCTGCCATGCAGGAGCCTTCATATGGGTCTTACAGGGGAGAACGCCTTTCCTACAAGTCTTTTGGCTTTTAAAGGTGAAACCATTGATCTCTCCCACTTTTTCTCTCTTTAAAGCCCCACAGGTTTGGATGGAATATTTTAGAAGGTTTCCTTTTGTCCTAAAGTCAAATGGGAGAAAACAGTAACAGTGGGGGTTTTTTTTTCATGGGTTTTTTTTTTTTTTTGGAGTGGAGATTTTTCTTCCTCACCAAAATTTTCAGACTTGCTCAGCACCTATGTGGCGAAGGTGAGTCTGGGAGAAGCAAGGGTGCACATAAGTCATGGTGGTCTGTAAAATTGAAAAGTCTGGGACATGGGGTAAGTCCCTGGCCAGAGTATAATTAACAGAAGAAGACAGAAGGAAGTACGTTCCTCTGTATTGGATCATGTATCTGGAGGGCAACTTTTTCCAAGGGATTACACAGCCTAGCACAAGGATCAGGGTGTCTGTGTCCCAGGCTTTGTCACACAACTGGGAAACGGCAATGGCTTGAGAAGAGGAGAGAGGGAAAACTGCCTGTCACCCCTAAAAAGGCAGAACAAAGTAAAATACCAAAGATGACATGTGGTTGTCTTAAAGAAATATACTGTAAGTTGTCCAGGTCCTAAAGACCTTGTAGGTTGAATCTCTCCCAGGCACAAGTCCTTAAGCACTGTGGTAATGGAGGAGTGGAATTTCTTGCCAGTTCCCCTGTGTCCCGCTGAAAGTCTGACTGAATGGACTTAGCAAGGGAGAAAAACAATGTGAGGTTGAAGGGGAGGGTGGAGGGTGGAATTGTTTCCCTGCAGCCCAAAGCTATGATGTGCAGAAGTTATACTGCTGTAACCAACCAGTACAGAGCTCCTTGGCATAGTGGCTCTACATGATGCAGAAACATAATAATAGTCATACTCTCAACGTGCTCCTCCCAGGTTCCTCTTTGCAGCCTTTTGGAAAGAGACAGAAATTGTGCAATAAAATTCAAGAACAAATGGAATTAGAGGCTCTGTTTGCAATTTGCCCCCGGCAACCTTTTGGCCCCTGGATCCTTATGCCATGAGATTCAATATTTGGCATAAAAAGGTTTAAGGTTCGGGGGGGTTTATTTGAACTTGTACAACAGACATTTTTAAAGCTTCAGGCAGTAAATACAGACTCGTTTAGATTGTTTATATGCCTGAAGTTTGAGAAAGAACTGTATCAATGGGAAAAAAATACATAAAAACATTATTAAAATATGTATTTACATAAAGAGCAAGTTTATTCCTGTCTGGGTGCTTTGTTTCCTGCACATGGAAAAACCACATTAAAATAAACAAATAAGTATTTTAGTTAAATGATCACACTTAGAAATGTAGGAGAATAACTTGACAGCTAGAATACCTCCTGCAAGCTTGCTCATAGCATTGCTCCTGGCTGCTTACTCTGTCTTCTCCCACACTCTGCCTGTGGTAGAAGGAATTGTAGACCTGAGACATGACTATCTTCGACTTTTTTCTTCATTTTTCTCTAATGACTGCAATAGGCTGAACTACAGTCTTACACAATAACTGCACTGCTACTCAAAGTGTAACATATCAGATGATAAAGAGGAAACTCCTATACAGTTAAGCTTCTAAAGGCAAACTAAAACATCATTATTGCACTTTCTGCAGAGAAATAAATGCCTTAGAACTAGTCATTTGTGCTTTTCCACATATTCCTGTGTGAAGTTTTCTCACAGCTCTGAACAGTATTAAGATGGAACCGAATCATGAGTACATGGATGAAAGTGCTGCTGAGACATTCTCTGTGAAGCAAGCTTTATTAAGGAGTCTCCTCTTTTTCAAACCACCAGTTCCTACTTCCGTTTACCTTCTTGACACATTACGGGACTGCATAAGGTTCAGCTGGTGCATTTGTATGTACAACAGAGATAATTACATAGGTCCTAGGCCTGCAATTGAGCCTATATGGATGGTTTGCACAGGAACAGCTATGTCAATTTGTAATGTCAGGACAATAATTATTGTAGGGCTGCAACTCTTTGTACTGAATAAGGTATCTTTAGTTAATCTGCAATATCAAAAAATAATCTTTGCAGTCTAAAATTTGTCCTTAGCATTCCCATATGGTAAGTAGCTTTATAGCTACACTTGCTATTCTACCAGCCTCAACAGAATTATTCAAATTCCTGACGTTGCTTTGATGACACTTGCACAATCAGGATCTAGAGAAAAGGATTAAAATAAATAAGTTATCATTTAGCTCCACCATTCAGTTGCATATGGAAATTTTCCAATGAAAAAGACTTTAAGTTTCCACAACAGAGAATCAATAAGGAGCTTCACCATCAAAGAAGTTTTCCCAACTGAAAGCAATGTCTGAAATGAGAATATCCATCATGCAGACTCTCACATTTAACCCAGGATGGGGATCAGCCTGGAGTATCGGGGAAATTTGAGAATGGACCACAGTGGCAAAAACCAGCAAAAAGACACTGTGAGCACCTTGCACTAGAGTACATTCCTAGGCTGAGGCCACATTGTCAGGTAGGCATCTTCATCATTGTGCTCTGACTAAAACAGTGCAGACTCCTGGGAACTAGCAGGTTCCAGTTCTTAATTCAGCTGTATCAGTGAATAGATAAATGCTCTGACTGCTCATTGCTACTCTCTGCTGGAGTTACCCCTTTAGTACTTGGATATCAGAATGATCACCTTCAGTACTGAATTACTGGAAGAGCAGTTTCTGAGACATTCCTTGACTGCTTCAAGCAGATTCAGACAGGTTATGGCACACCATCATATTAATTGTTTAAATAATATGTCTGATTTTCCTTGAGATTAATTAGGGAACATCCCATGATTTGCTCCAGCATTTGACTGTCAATGTTGGTAACTTCCTGGTGGAAGATATAGTTAGGGATGGTAATGGTTTCCATTCTAACAGCTGGATGCAGAAGGCATAAAGAGTGACATCAAAGAGTAATTTTGAGGACATGAGTAGCATCTAAACTGTGGCAAAGTATGCTTCTCCATACTGTGTAATGGAGAGCGGCAGCGAGGATCTCAACCTAGCAATAACAGAACTGGTACATACAATACCATGAGTTGTGAGCAATAACTCAAATATGAGCTTAGTACTTGCACAGGAACCATTTCAAAACTGAAAATGGAGCCACAGAAAAGGAATGCAAGCCTGTTCTACTATCACAGGGCTCTATGTTTTAGAACTAGTTAAAAAATAGTAATAAAGCTATCAGTTTTGCTAAGAAAGTTCATTCACACTTTCAAGTGTACATTTTGTATGCACAGTTACTATATTTTCAAATGCAGCATCCACTTTTGAAGCAATGCAGAAAATGTTAAAATTGTAACAGTAACAAGACGGAATGAAAATTCTGGATTTATACTTTCACCTCAACGCTATGGTATATTCACATATTTGGTTTTAGTTTTTTAATTGCATTAAGTGCATATTGCAAATTTTATTTACTGACCAGAAACATATTTTAATGAAATGATATTAGTAAAAGTACAGAAACTCCACATGTGAAGTATAGCATTCTTTGATATTAAATGAATGCATTAGATTTGCCGCTTTTCTACTGCAGTCTAAGTAGAATACTGTTTGATCACTAATAAAATACAATAACCATTCTACTCATGAGATTAGCCTGAGAAATCACTTGCTGTTACGGGCCAAATTATTCTGTTAATCCATACTCATGGGATTAGCAGCGATTATATCCTTTGGGAAATCATGCAGCTTTCTAAATATATTTCTAGTTTTCTTCAGAAGTACTGGTAGGAAAACAAGAAGTGAATGGAATATACAGAGTGATTTCCCATGGTCTTTGAAAAGCAATTCTTCTAATTGTATTACATTTACATAACTCCTAGGCTTTTTGCTTAAAAAGTGGGCTACCTTTAATTCACCTGCCATACTTTATTCTACTACAGGACAGAAATTACAACATGCTTCAGAGAGTTAATCATTAAAGACTATGAATTGCAGTTTTATGCACAAAAGGGCATAGGTACTGGCACAAATACACATTATATCATCTTATCACACTATCTGCTACACATTTAACAGCCTTTGATCTTATCTAATAATAGATATATTGCTGAAATAATCACCATTTAAATATATTAGGTTGTTTGACATAGGTACTACACACAAGGAAAATCAATAATGATTATACAATCACTAGATACAATGTAAACTGCATACCGCAAATGTCTTTACAGGGTTAGATAACATCACAGAAATCCTAATGAAAGTCAATAGCCATTAGTTTTTAGAAGGAACACTTGAACTTTTGGGATTTTTTACAGTAACCAGTCCAACCTTAGGTGCAAGGTTTTAAAACAAATGAAGATCAAAGAAAGAATGACAAGGAGGTTTAACAAATACGTCTCTGGGACAGGTCAATATTTGCTGCGTTTTTGAAAAACTAGTAAATGTATATTCATCTTCTGTTGTAAGTAGAATCTATGCTAGCAAGATTATCCAGAACCTTCAAGTGAAAGTATTATTTCAATGTCTTTTTGTGATGACAGCTAGGCTAATAACCACCACCTGTTAGCTCTCACAAATTGAAGCCAGTGTGCCTGCATAAGAGGCGAGGTCACTACATGGAATTATTCAGCAAAGCTTTATTCCACAATCTTAAGTAGCACAACCAAACAAAATGACAACAAACTCTACAACCGCTATTAAATGCTCAAAATCAGAATGTGGTTTGTGAATAATGTTCTGCAGTTCAGCCCCTCTGAAAGTGACACTCTAATATTCTTGTTATACTTTCTGAAGCTACATTCCTGTGTAATTTCAGTCTGTGCATATTTGGCAGGATTCAATAATGAACAGAAAGAATGATATTTTGATTTGAAAGGTGCAAAAATTAATCCTTTTGTAGAGAAACTGTAGTGGTCATTAGAGAAATATACAAGGTTTTGTCAGAAGTGGAGAATTAAAACTCTTTCACGTGCTTTGGCCTAGCAAGAACATAACGACTTTCAGCAAAAGGTACAGCATTTACCTTTAATCAAAGATGAGTGCAGTTTTATCTCTACACAAAATCAATTGGTAGTTCTTGGTACTTTCCAGATGTAAAAGAAAGCACCCAATATAATTACACTGACATAAAGGTCCTGCTGCTATTCTCACCAAAAAGATATAGGAAAGATTCCGTAGATAAGCAGGCTTTGAAAATAGTTGCAGAGCTGTAAAACAATTTTGTCTCAATTAACGGCTATTTTAAGCAACCTTCAGAAGGCAATACAGTGTTTATTTTATATCTCCATGACTCTGAGTCAGGCAATTTTCAAATCTCAATTTATAAGTAAACACCAAAAGAGGATAATAAAAGTTTCTCAAAAATATAATCCACTCATTCCTGTCTTCTTATAAAATTAAAAGATTTTGGAGGTATGGAACCAACAGTTTATAACCCTTATCTTCTATCCACTCTAACACGGCTGTCAAATTTACTGTTTAAGCTTTTCTTTGTAATCACACTATTACGCACTTCATCACCTTCCCCACCCCCATCATTCGATCTAATGGTTTTAAAGGGAAAGGAAATTACTTGTCTTCACTGCCAGCACTTGACACTTTTATGGGTCATTTGTAATGAAGCTATTCTTTGGTTTTAATAGAGACCTTGATTTGGACCAGTGTGAATAATTGTCAAAAGGTGATTAATTAAATAATCACCACCACCCTGTAAAATGGATCAACATATTACATTACACTGATCCAAAAGTTATTTTATTCCTGCATTAGACTTCAAATTCTATGCATTTAAACAAGCCTTAAACTGGGCCATATAATTTACTACACATTAATTATACATATCGTGTGGCTAAAGTAAGGAAAAGTGCTTTACACCTTTTTTAACTCTGTAAAATAAGCTGCCAAGGCTTATAACAATAAAAGATCCTTTGAGGGAATAATATTTCTGACTGAGAATACACTCTCTCACACACACACACATGTATATATAAAGTAAATAATATTAACTACATAAACTTAACATTTAGAAAGATCTCTGTTTTAGAAACACACAGTTTTAAGTGAAACCTATATTTAAAAAAACCCCACACAACTCCACATTCAGTTATGTCCGAACAAGAGAAAAGCATATGTTTAATAGCCTGTATAGAAGATGGATAGATATGTACTGTTAAATCATGAAATATTATTTTTTAGTTTAGATAGTGCTGTGCAGGTTCATGCACTGCTAACTCTTCCGAGTAATAAACTTCGTTAGAGCCATAGCTTTTGCTATAGCTTATTGCCTTCAGTTCCTTTTAGACAGCTGAAATACTATTAGCAACACTATTCATAATTTGCTCACGGTCTGTATAAATGAAATGTCAGGATTTTGAATCACAGTTTTTGAGACTCAATAAGATAATGCAGCATTTTAGTTGCTGAACGTTTCCAGAAGAAATTAAGCTTAAAAGTATTGCTGTTTAAAGTATAAAAAGGCATCCAGCAAAGTGCATATATAAATAGTCATTGTGGGAAACTGGAGAGAGAGAATTTTTTTTTCAAGCACATTTCTGCACTTGTTCCAATGTCTACAAAATACTTCAATAAACTGACAACAGAGTCACATTTCAGACAAACATTAAATAGCACCAACATGTTCAATGATGATAGAAAAGGGAATACTTCACAGAAATATGTAGGTGTCTCCTGTACACCAAAGGGAAATAGCTGTTTTGAACTGTGAAGACTATTTAAAGGTTTAGTGTACACCTTGGATTCCTGCTGCCTACATAAGTACAGAGGCCTAAATCCACTGCATATTGGGACTAACTGATCAAAGCGGTAGTTAAATCTATCCATGGAAAATCTAAGTAGTCTTTGGAGGCAACTCTTTGAATGCAGATTAGTGATTTCATTGAAGCAGTCAATCAACTGCTTTTTTTCTGGTGGTTAAAATGTCACTGAGTGAACATAGTAGATAAAAAAATGATGAGCAAAAAATAATATTTCAACTTGAACAAACTTGCTATTTGTAGACTGGATCACATGAATCTGCTTCAGTCAAGATCATTTCAGAGGTAGGTACAGGAATGAATCCCACAAAGGGACTAAGTTTAATCATCCAATCCCAGACTGTATTGATTTTGGAACTACTTGCAATGACTATATAAATAAGCCATTTCTTTGCAACTGTATCTGGAGTCGGTCATGAACCCAAAACCTTCACAACCTGGTCCAAAGTGAATTATGCCCTGCAGAAATAAATTAATAAAACTAACACAGCTAGGCTTCTCTACCAACTTATTTTCACGTTTCAAGAGCTTAAAAATATAAAATCAATAATCATTTAGTCATAAGGGTAAATGAAGCGACATAACATCAAAGTATACCCTTTAGCCATTCAAGTCATTCTAGGTAATTTATCTCATCAAAAGGCACTGGTAATAATCCTTTCCACTCTGAGACAAGCCGCCACACAGCTGCTGTATTATCCTAGGGTAAACAAGTTTGGAGAAAATATTAAAAATCAATATCTGTTTCCTTCTATCAGGCCAGATGGCATCCATCATAAATCTGCCTTTGTAAAGACTTCTTTAGGTTTAGCAGCTAGAGTGTGAAAGACAACTGAATTAACAATATAAAACTGAGGCCAGTTTAATAGGAATTGGCAGCTGGATTTCCTTAAACTTACAATATTGAGGCAACCAAACAATTTGCTAAAATTAAACAGACAAGGAAAGCAATCCATTACATTAATGTGCTATCTAAAGGAAGCTTTAATTAATCTTAGACACTCCGAATAGTAAAATTAACTTCCCAGAATCCGTAACAGCACAAACATGAAAGACTCTCAATTGTAATTTTTTTCATTCCTGTGGTTCTCATGCCACAAAATACAGCAATCACCTCTTCTTTGAGGGTCTGCCACACAGTTCTGTTGCTGTCAGGCAGTGCTTACAAAAAGTTTTGAAAAAAGGAACTGGATTATAACATCCTGGAAACAATCGTTCCAATTCTCAATTGGACTTTGTAGCAGCTGTTTAAATCACTGTTGCACTGAAAAACAAATCTACAAGTTCATCTCAGTCCTTTACATGCTACTTTAATGTTCAACGTTTGTGGGCTACTGATTGTGCCACCAAGCAGGCAACAGCCCTCCCCATCCTTCAGCACTAACAAAGGCCTCAAAGTGGAAAAGACTGCCATAAAGACTGTCATATTTCACATTTTATATCCTGCCAAGTGATGTTTTCCTAAGTATTGTAGAAAGGGGTTATCAAGTGTCCTTTTGTAAACCTGTGGAATGGGGTGTGTTATGCTGGAGAGGGCTCTTAAACACTTCTACTTCAGACTGCACCAGCTCCCTTTTACTGACATGTGGACTACTCTGCTCAGTCAGTCTCTTTCATCCTCCCCTGCTGTTTTTACTTAAACAATCTTCTGTTCCTCGGGTGCATCCAGAATGTGGGGCTTCCAACCCTAGACTTCAAATTTGAAAGACCCAAGAAAAACTGTTAGTGTAAAAGGTGACATCACTGCATGTGGTTTTTGGATGGCTTTGGGAATCTGTCTTCAAACAGAAACATTGCTGCAAGCTTACTCACAGTGTGGCTGATCACTGTGCCATGATACAGTTTGATGCCAACTCAGTTTCAAGGTTTAAAGCCATAGGAATCTAGATTTCTTCTGGTTCACACATGACGCAGATATTTATGTGCTGAAGTGGCTTCAAATAGTCACTGACTGTACTATAAGTTACTTGTGACATTGTATTTCAAATTTCATCAGAAACGTATGCTTTTTAATCAATCCATCATTTATTCTCACTCGTCTGTATTTTCCCAAACTAGATGCACATTCATTTTTCTGTGTTGGAGAATGACTCAGACTTCACTGCAGTACTCTTCCTTATGCCTATGTAGCCCCAGAGTGCAATAATTTACAGTCTTGCCAAATCTGTGGCCAGGAGCAGATGAATTATTTGTTGAGCTTTTTGTAGTTCCATATTTGGCATTAGCTAACAAGATAATTTGCATATTTTCAGTTCAGTCACACAAAATCATAAACATCAGGTGATAAGGCAACAGATCTTCTCGCAAGAGAACCTGAGAAAAGGCATAGCCTGTGCAACTCTCTTCAATCTTAGGGGGAATAAATGTGTGAATACTAGGGGTGCTGAGTGAAGGGCTTGTGAGTGGAAAGCTGACAGGTGTCTGGGACTGAGGGCAGGCTCTGTTTCACAAGAAGTGGGGAAAGCTGCTGAGATAGATACTGACCTTCTCCTCTGTCTCTGGCAGTACTCTCCAACTGCTGTTTCTTCTCTCAGGTACAGCAGATGATCATTTGTCTGGTTGCCCAGAAGAGCCACTGGCTTTCCTAGAGCAGCTTTGATAGGACTGTGGTAAATTCTTCGTTTTAAGTCAAAAGTGTGAACTCTTCCAAATCTAAAACCTAGGGGTCCTGTGTCATACAAAGGTCCCATTTGCCATAAAATTGTCTGGCTGGCAGAAGGAGCAACTGTCACCCATCCTTTAGTCTCAGCTGTATATGCCATGGCTTAACTTATTTGCAGGAGCCCACGGCAGGCTATCAAATAAGCAAGCATCATTCCAGAGATATGAGACTTGGAGGGCTTCCAGCTTTCGGGATTCTTCTCCCACTCCCATGGTAGCGTCTCTCCTTCTCACAAAGATTCCCCTTTCCCTCTGCTCTCTGATCCTGTTATTGGGTTCACAGCACAAGTGACTTTGTAATGAAATTTGCTAGCAAAATAAGTTTCAGTCAGTAGGTGAGCTGGAGGGCAAAGAGAGCCTTGTGACATGATAAGATTTTCCTATGAAATTGCACCTACAAAGAGATCTGGGACAGAGAAGAACAAAGCTGTGGGAGGAGGGAATAAGCTTGAAGAAGCACTTGAAGAAAGCAAAAGAAACAAAACATGGTCCTCTGAAAAAGCCTGAGTAGAGATTGGCAAGATGAGTTAGACATTTAGCACAGATCTAGATCTGTTTCTGGGAATAGGATCTGGATATCAGATGACTGGAAAGGTACTTTATAGTATCTAGGTGATTTGGGGTAGTGATTCTTATGCATTTCCAGTCTTCCCTTTTCAAATCAGTATTAATATTCTCATTCACATAAAAGGATACAGAACGAAGGATGGATTGTGCCAGAAAAGACATTAGATTTAAGTTATTTTTCCTTTGCACAGATCTTCCATGAGATAAGATGGTTACATTGAAGGCAATTATGTAATATAAATCATTTAAATAATAAAGATGATGAGACAAACATGCTGGTTATTTCCCGCTAGAAACTATAGTCATTATACCATACTATATTATGTCAATGCTAAAGGCAACAGAGTTAGGTTTTTATTAAGCAGAGTTCTATAATTAGTCTGTGTATTTTATTTTCTCCAAATAACGTTATTATTGATGTTATCATTCCTCTGAACTTAATGGTAGACAAATAAAGATAATTATTTCAATAAGTATTATCAGTATTAAACACTTTATTAGGTGAAGTAGAAAGATTAGACAAAGTTTCTTCTAAAATACAATGGCTGAAATAACATTCTTTAGTATTTTTATTATTCTTATATATTTTGACTTTGTTAATAGTACTACTAACTCACATGGTCATGCTAGAGTATCCTCAGTTAAAAATGTTTCCAGTGGTTCACTCTAGAGGGCCTAAAGCCTTGGCTTAATATAGCAATTTACAAATGACTAGGCAGACTTCAAATGCCAACTTTTCAAAAAAATGTATTCCTTGCTTTTGATGCTAAGTTCAAGTTGTGTGAACAGAGGCTGCAACATTTGGCACAAATTAAAGACCTTTTGAGCAAAGAATAAGAAATTCACTCTAAAGGGATAACAACTACCCCACCTTACATTTACAGTTGAGAACTATTGACATACCCTTCATTTTGATTGACATAGAATGAAGTACAGATACTGACTTCGCCGGAACTTCAGAAAGTGAAGACACAATCATCCAGGTGTGATGGGAAAAGGACACATACACAGAGATTATCATGCAGCCTCTAAGACATGAGGGACACGGCAGAGGATTTGAATGGGACTTTTCATAATCCTGCACCAAAATTGCCATGGGCAGATGATCAAATGCTCAGAAAGTTAACCCACTTCTACTTACCTTGGAACTGGAGACAAATTAACAACATTCTGTGGCCCAAGAATAATCCTATTGGGCTCAAGATTCAGTATAACACAAGTTTACCTTCATCACTGAGGTCAGATACCCCTGCCACAACTTTGTCATTTATAAGTATGATGTCTAGTCCTGATGAAGTCACCCTATGTTCTCTCTGCGGTCAGTAGAAGAAAATAGGCATCTCCAGAGATGCTAAAGTAAACATCTAAAATAGGACAGCTGAACTGCCCTTAAGAAGCATTGATTGTAAGGGCAGTCTACCGTAAACAGCTCAAATGGAGACATTCAATTTTATTTGTCTAAAACTTGACCAGAATCTTGCTATGGGAAACTGACATTAAGCCTAGACATGAGCTAAATGTTGTTGCCACATCTAAGCCTAATAACATTCAAGCTTAATCAAGCTCAAAGTTATCTCCATAGATAAAAAGACTGGGCTAATGCTAAAATTCATAAGGCATGCATTTTCTCTGAGATGCCTTCTTACACAGAAGGCTATGAAAAAGGATCATTTAATAGAAAATAAGAATATCTATATTTGTAAATATTTATTTATACAAGTTGACTATATTGAGCATGAAAGTTGCTTGCATGCTACAACCACAATTTTACCAGAAGTCTTTATGTCTCAGTAAACCAAACTGACCAAAACTGCAGTCAACAGACTGTTGCCTTGTCAGTTTGAGACTTGAACGTCTGCCACGGCAGTGTTCACATGATGCGACTGCTGCATTGAGGAAGGTATAGTATGGAGTGGTTAGGTGGTAAATTGCACAGAAAGAGTCTTTGTCATGGCAGTCAGGAAAGATCTCAGAATTCAGCTCTTCCAGAATGATTACGTTTAAATCCATGATAAGCAATTGTGCTTCTGTGAAAAAAACCACAATCCTGAACTGCAACCCTTAGCTGGACATTATTGCTCTCAAGAAGAGCTTATTCCCCGTAATTTATTTCTTACATTTTCACTTTGTTGAAAAGTTAGTCATTCACCGCATGCTTACCTCTAATTTATTGAAGAACAGATCTAGAATGGGTTTATATAAACTGCACATGATCAATTGCTAAAGATCAAAAGTGATCACCCTTATCAAAAGTAAGTATTCTTTCTGCTCCTTTAGCATGGGAAAAAATATTTCCAAATTTTAAAGACAGCCTGATATTTAGACACCTAAATCATATAGATCTTAACCTCAAAGCAGCTCCTCTTTATCATGCAGTTCTCTTAGTTTCAATGGAGCTCTGTCGTGGGGGAGGACATTGCCTGCTGTAAACTACCAGCATTGATCAGTCTGTCAGAGAACTAATCAAAAGCCTAGAAAAGCTAGGGTTAAAATCAGGGATCACATTTCTTCTTGTTGCAAAGATATCTGAAGTACCTATTCCTAGATAATTTTAGGCAATTTTATCACCAGTTCCCTTGATACAGGCACTTTCTATGTCTCCTACAATCCAACATTTCTTAATTTACTCACCTTAGAGCATGCTAAAACAATGGTTAATAATTTAACAGAAAAGTTTAAATTCAATTCATATGTGCACAAAAAGCATGTATATGGCACAATCTTAATTTAACAATGGAAAATAAAAAATTTATATGAACCCATAGGAGAAACTGAACCTTGTTATTTTTAGAACTTTTTTAATGAGCATGAACTCTTTTGTTCCTTTGATAAGTTTCATGAAAAATTGAACATTCCTAATTTCCACTTGTGGTGATTCTTTCATATTAGACATTTATTTACACAAATTACTGGTCTTAAATTGAATTATATTCCTGCAATTCCTCTACTCATTGAACACTTTTAATCTTTAATAGAAATAGAGCAGCTTTCCATTTACACAACCTACCTGTATCATGAAATCAGGATAGTAAACCAATATTGTTTTCAAGTGGTCAAAAAATTAAATGACAGTTGTTTGATATACATATATAACCTACAACAGTACTATATAGGAATAGATTAATATTCTTTATTTAAATATACTTTTTAAATATTCACTTTTTAACTTGTCCGATAGATAGGCAGCACCTGTTCAAAAAGATGTGAAATTCCATCTCAGCATAGACGTTTAGAAAAATCTTACAATTGCTTATCCTATTGTTTTAGTTGAGATTTTTCTCCACAATCCATTACTTTGTATATGAAAACCACCTCCTTTGCTATCTAAAAAAACCCCCAGTTTTGTTAGGACTGGTCTGACTGGACCTCTGTATCTGGAGAGCATTGAGCAATCTGAAATAGTCTGAAAGTTTTTGTATGTCATAGCTGAATTAAATAAAAAGTGTTTATCCTTTCCCTGAAACACATGATGGGAATGCATTAGCAATAAACTTGATCACCAGTTACCTCACAACATGCCAAAGCCTTAGTGAAGAATGACTAAATTATTCATCACAGTAAAACTAGAAATGCCCTTGTTGAAAGGGTTTGACAGCTTCAGCATCCGAAAACTTAGTTGTTCCTTAAAATGTTCTGTTTTTTCCAGTTTTTGTGATGATCAACACATCACCAAGAGTAAACATGAGCCTCACAAATACTGTTGTATACTAGATAAACGGTTTGGGCTGTGATTGGAAGTTAGGTACTTGAAAAATGAAACTAATGTCTCCTAGAATTTAATGCTGTTCTTACGTTGCTGAGGAGAGGAGTTTGATCTGACAGTCCTGGCTCAGAGATCAGCAGAATCAGAATTCTTTCAGGAACCTGGGAGTGAATAGAAATGTAATTTTCTTCTGATAGGCCACTCTTTCTAGGTTTTGGAAAATTGCTGTTATAACCCATGCTTTCAGGCTCTGCTATAGTGACTATCTCTTGTCTTTTCTCCAGCTTTTACATCTGTAACTCATTTTGGTTTATCTGCAAAATCTGAAGCAGGTGCCAAGATAATTAGAGTAAATTAATTTCTGGCTGAAGCTGATTTACCTTGATTTGATGTGCATCTAGCAAAAAAAAAAAAAAATCACAGTAAATCACAGGCACCTGCATTCCACAAAAAAACCCCGTTTCCTGGTGTTGTATATGGTTGGTTAGGTAATATTTTGATAATGGACTTCATAGAGCACAAAAATGTTATGACATCTTAATGGACTTTATAAACATCTTTCAGCACTCTGCATGGGGCTTATGGTAATTGAAACATGCAACTTTCGTAGTGCTGGTCTGAAAAAAATTGTACACTTCTCACATTTAGGAATTTAGTAACTCCATAGTTCATGGGACTAAGAAGCAAATATCTTTTTGCAAGAGATCTATCTTAAAAAAATGCACCTAGTATTGTTTCGAAGCTGTATACACCAAACAAGTTGATTCAAGGAGTGACACACACATAGTTTACATAGTTTACAAAGCCCTTAAATAGCTCTGATTCCAGGAATCTAATAGTTAGTTAGTAACTGTTTAAATATTTGTAAATATAGTTGAACGTTCGATAAAAGGAGTCAAAATCTTTTGGAAAGAAGATGTTTTTAAAGTGAGAAAATACTTTTCATTCAGTTAAATGTAGATGAGAATTTATAAATTAAAGACAAGATTATTAATGTATGCATATTAATCAATCTTATATTTTACAAGAGCTGAGCATAGCTAAAGAAAAGCACTATAAACTTTGCCACAATGATGTTCTTGGAGTTCTTGTTCACACTTTTTAAGGTAAACAAACCACTAACGTGTGTTGGGTCACCAGAGGTCCTGATAAAATGTCCACCAATGCCAGAACTGAGCTACCCTCACCTTAAAGGGTTCAGAAGAAAGCTACAGTAGCAATTCCTAGTTTAGAAAACTACATTAAGGGACAGACTAGAAGAACTCAATCCATTTTGTTTATGTGAGAGAAAGTTGAGTGGTTACTTGCTTTTGTGTTGTATATCTAGCTGAAGAGAACATTTCTGATGGAAGGGTCCTTCATTGAGCTTGAAAAGGTGTGACAGGATCTTTCAGTTGGAGGGTAAAGTGAAATAAATTCAGACAAAGTGTGTGTTTTTCATGGTGAAGACTGTTGTTGTCTATCAGCACAACTTGCTAATTCCAGTGATGGCTTCTACTTGACTTGAAGTCTTTAAATAAATGTTGGTGAGTATATAAAGACATGTTCTCATTAGATCAGGATATGTGGAATTAATGTAGGAATCCCGCATTGACAATCTCAGCCTTCTGTTATTCAGGAAAATTAAAAAAAAAAGACTACTGTAATTGCATACTCTGATCTTTCAATTCCCTTCCTCTTTTTTTTTTTTTTTTTTTTTTTTTTGGCTGAGATTCAAGTTTAATTTGGTGCAAAGAATGATGAAGCCTGCAGCTCTAGAGGGATATACAGGATCCTAGATGATCATGTACAAACCCAAGAAATTTGAAGAATGTGAACATATTATTTTCTAGAATGCTTGAGCAAGAAAATTAAGAAAGGCAAGTCTGATGGCTAGGACAGTTTGTAGGGAAATTTCACTGCAGACAGTGTTGCCAGTCTTTAAGCAAGAATTCCTCCACACTAGAGAGATGGAAAGAAATAATTTTTGAAGCTCATTCTTAGCCCAGAAATTTATCTTATTTTGCTGCATTTGCACAATGACTGGAGTCCACACATGTAAAGACATCTGAACCACTGCCACATTCCCTTCATATCAGATTTGATGCAGCAGCTTCACCATAAGCACAATCCACTTTTCCAATGTCTGAGGACTAGGCATCATCTTACATGAGCAATCCTGCCATGACTGCTGAGATATAATTGATGAGACTATGTTGTCCATCATCTTTTATGGCAAATTCAGGAGCATAGCTGCTTAGATAATGTCCTGAAAGCTGTTATTTAGGAATCTGAGGCTGATTACCTGCTAGTACTAGAGGAAATAGAGCTCACAGGGACAAAGGAGACCCCTAAACTACTCCATGTTAACTTCAAGGAAGAAAATATAGGAACCAATACGTTAACATTAGTTACAGTATAAATGAGTCACAGCACTCTGTTCAGACACTGACAGTCCGTTGGCCCCAGCAATGACAGCAGAACGTGCAACCAGGGATGCTTCCTGCAAGTATTTAGGTGCACCTTACACAGAGGGAAGATGAGACTTGTACACTGAGCTAAAACTCAGTGCGGACTGCCAAAAAAGTGCAATATGCTAGGTTTTGGGACCCTGGAGTGCCCTGAATTCAGAGCTCTTTGGGACCACTTTGGGACTACAGCCACCGTGTAGTGGTAGCACATGTGGCTTTGGGGTAGGTTAATTACCTCTCTTGACTTCTAGGTGATTAGCACAGCTGATATCCTACTCCTGGCTCTATTCAATGTGCATAGTCAATCTACAAGAGTCAGGCAATCCAGACCATTCACAGAAACTCAAAGAGAAGTTCTAGGAGCATGTCAGGTTGTCTACAGACCTCTTTGCATGGAATTGGGGAACTACAGGCCAGTCAGTCTCACCTCTGTTCCTGGCAAGGTCATGGAGCAGATTCTCCTGGGGACTATGCTAAGGCACATGGAGGATAAGGAAGTGGTTGGTGACAGCCAACATGGCTTCACCAAGGGCAGATCGTGCCTGACCAATTTGGTGGCCTTCTATGACAGAGTTACAGCATTGGTGGATAAAGGACAACCAACTGCCATCATCTACCTGGATTTGTGTAAAGCATTTGGCACTTTTCTACATGACATCCTTGTCTTTAAACTGCAGAGACATGGATTTGACAGACAGACCACTTGATGGATAAGGAATTGGCTGGATGGCCACATCCAAAGACCTGCAGTCAATGGCTTGATGTCCAAGTGGAGACTGGTGACTAGTGGCGTTTCTCAGGGGTTGGTGTTGGGACAAATGCTGTTTAACATCTTTGTTGGTGACATGGACAGTGGGATTGAGTGCACCCTCAGCAAGTTCAACGACAACACCAAGCTGTGTGGTGCGATTGACATGCTGGAGGGAAGGGATGCCATCCAGAGGGACCTTAATAGACTGGAGAGGTGAGCCCATGAGAACCTCATGAAATTCAACAAGGCCAAGTGCAAGGTCCTGCACGGGAGTGCTGGTACACTGCTAGGGAACATAACAAATAGCTTCTTCAGAGCAGAGAGTGAGTGCAGCAAAGATTGTTGTGTTAAGTCTTCCCAGGAACCACTCATAGGTGGATATTTTCCCTTCTTCCCTATGTATTTGTGTAACCTTATGAAACTCTCTCAAATATGACGGTTTGACTTGTGTAAGTAACTTTATGATCATTATACACTTAAGCACCTTGCACAGCACTTTTACCCAGTAATATAAGCAATGCTAAATAGAGAATGATCTATTTTCTGTCTTCGCTAAAACATTAGTTTGTTAACAGCATTAACATTAGTTAATATTAATGTTAACAGACTAGTTAATGTTGACAAGCTAATGTTCATTAGTTTGTTAACAGCAAGCTGTGAGGGTCAAAAGCTTTTAAAGGGTGAAGTAAAAGATATAAAATAATTAACATAAAGTTTTTCTTTGTTCTTTGCTCTATTGTCATGATCAAAGAAAACTGGTATATTTTTGAGGTATAAGTGGTTGAAAAATCAGAATACATATTTTGGACAAGAGCTTAGGCATACTGATATTAAATTTCTTCAGAACTCTAAGGTGAAAACAATAGAAATCATCATAATGATATTCACCTATCAGCTTACTTTAGAGTTCCCTCTTTTGCTGCTTTAGTTTATGAGTTGCCTCATATTCACTGCATAAGAGTAGAAGATCTGGGATAAATATCTCCCACCAGCTTTTCAAAATATCTAGTTAAATATGTTGATGTCTAAACAATATCCATACTCCCTTTATAAGCAAGCAGTGCTAAACTAAGAGGAGCAATAAGCCAATGAATATACTTGAAGTATTTAATATTCAATTTTTTTTTGTCTAAGCTATTAGCTTTTCAAAATTCAGAATTTACCTTTTACCTGTTGTAGTTGATAGTTTAAAAATTAATTAGTATTTGGGCTTGACTGAATAGGATTTTCTGAACTAAATTTTTTTTTTGTGCTTGGAATAATCTGCTCTTTTTTTTTTCTTTTTAATACTTTACTTGAAAATTCTTGTACAGCTGTAAAGAATGTACTGGAGAACAGATAATTTTAAAGTGCTGTCATAATGTGTTTTTAGTAACTGTATTTTCTAGTTTACTTTTATCATGTGAAGATGAATTGGAAAGGGAGAACTGGAGAGGCACTAGCAAAGAAGAATAACGTGAAGTTAGGTTCTCCATCACCCTTGTATTTATGAGTGATATGGATGAAACTTGGTAATGGGTATTGGAAATTTTCTTGTTCAGTCAGGCCTTGTTATAATGTATTCAGAGTTAAAGGTATATTGAGGCTTTCACTAAACTTGGTGGTCATTGTTTAATATTGACCATCTTGTTGGCAGGCAAATTGAAAGCAAAGTCTCATTGTCAAATGCAGTAAAACACAAAGCAACTTTTTGTACTTTCTCCTAGAACTTCTCAAAATATTTCTCAAAATATTTTCCCCAGACCTTCCTCATTTCAAAGAAGCTTTTTTTTTTTCTTGTGCCTGGAAAATCTATTTTGCTGCAATAACATACTGGTTCTACTAATTCAGTATTTGGGGAAGCCTTACAAAATATCTATACTTTTTCTGAACGGCTGAAGTTTCGAATGCTAACACTGTAAGTGGCCTCAGCTGAGGTAACTTCACTGACTCTGGCATCTGAGACCAGAAGTTCAATTTTTAACCTAGTAGTCAATTTGCATATGTTATCAGTCACAGATTACAAAGCACAGAGAAAAGTGGAGCACCATGACAGTGTCGCAGTATGATGAGCAGAAAAAAGATATAGGAATAAGGGGGCAGGATCATTAAAAAAAATCTCCTAACAGCTTTCCTCCTGCAGCAGGCCATGGAGGTGCTTGAATTCTCTCATTAAGTTACTCTAGGTACATAGATCATAACTTTGCTTTCAGTGGCAGCTTAGGCCAACTAAAGCTGTAATTTTCTTCTCCCTGTTCTTGACTAGAGTTTCTGTCCTCATGCTGTTCTTTGCCAACACAAGTGTTTGTGTGCCCACACAAGGTGAAATGGATTGAGAAACTGCTCTGACTGCTAGTTATGCATGGAGTTCTGATCTGGTTTACCATTTGACAGACATTTGCACCAACATGATGGAGTAGGCAGCATGGGACAAGGACAAATGTCTAAGGGTGGGAGTTGATGAGGCAAGAGAGAAAGTGTAGGGGCGAACAATGAGAACTAGCAGTTTTGTGAAAGACTCTTTTATGATCTACATCCTAAGATGCTGTCACAAAACAACCACATCTTGACCTCATCAGGGTACTTGGAAGAAAACACTGCTGCCACACTCTATGTTCCTCTGCTTGTCTCACTGTTGGGATCTAGTCAAACAGATGTCCTCTGACAGTGCCAAGTGGGCAGAATATTACAGAAAACATTGCCAAAGGAGCGGCTCACTGTGTTTTATCTCACTCCAATCAGCACTTAGCTGAGATGTGGAGGACCAAGATGGAAGATGTCCACTGCTTAATACTGAGCGATGGGATAGAAGTGGTTATGTGTTTCATATTCTTTTTTTGCTACTGCTGAAGAATCATTTAAACATTGCTATACTGAGGACTGTTTCTCAAGTGTGTATTCTAGTAACCTGATATATAGAATCCATATGTTGCCTTCATCTCTGGCACAGATAATACTTACTTTGTATACAGGTCTAGTGCCAACCAAAAAGAGTGAATGAACCTGTTTAGGCTTATGAGAGTTTCTGGTCCTTGATGTGGATCAGATGAAATCAGATGTGCATCAGATGTACCTGCAACCTGGACATTCCACATTCTACCTGAGAGCCCTGCACTCGTGGTAGGGAGGTAGTCTCCACACAACACAGTCTATATGAGAAATGCTTGACACCTAATGCAAGAAATCTGTTTGCAATTGCACCTGTGAAGGAAATACATGAAGTCGAGGTTCTCAAATCTGTCTTCCCTAGTGACTGGCTTAGCTGGCTGCTCCATCTTCATTGTGCCGGACTGAAATAGAGCTTACCATCCAGCTCTTCTCAGACACTGTATCAGGGAGCCTGGGGGTTAAAATCCAGAGTTAAATATAGACATAGTGAGACTGTGCCACAAGTTAGGCACCTAGCTCTAGGACAGTCATGAAAGAGAGAATGGGGAAGTTTTACTCACCCAAGTGGAGATTCATGCTATCCAGCACACTCAGCACAGATTTTCCAAAAGAGCCTATATGAAATGTGGGCTGCTTTCATTATATACCCGACGTATGATGTGTTGTCGTAGTTCAGCCCCGATCCGGACCAGACTACGCAGTCTCTCTCTCACTCCCCCCACCCTCCGAAAGAATAGGGAGAGGTAATTTAAGAAAAGAGAGATAATTTAAGAAAAACGACTCGAGGTTTGAGATAAGGACAGGGAGAAATCCTCACCGTCACGGGCAAAAACAGACTCGACTTGGGGAAAACTATTCATTTATTACTACAACTAGCAGGATAATGAGACAGAGAAACAAGATAACCTCCTCCACCCCTCTCACTTCCCGAGCTTAACATTATCTACCTTCCCCCCGAGCCGCACAGGGGGGAAGAGGGAATGGGGGTCGCGGTCAGTCCATTATGCGTTGTTTTACGCCGCTGGTTCACAGTTGGGGGAAGAACTCCTCACATCCCTCCCCTGCTCCAGTGTGGGGTCCCACCCATACGCCACAGTCCTTCATTAAACTGCTCCGGCGTAGGTTATCTCTTCCACGGAGTGCAGTCTCTCCAGAACGGCTGTCCCAGCGGGCCCTCCACGGGCCACAGCCGCATTCAGGCATCCACCTCCCCTGGTGAGGGGTCTTTCACGGGCTCCAAGCTCCAAGTGGATCTCTGCTCCTCCGTGGTCCTCCATGGGATGCAGGGGGACAACCTGCTCCACCATGGTCGTCACCACAGGCTGCAGCGGAATCTTGGCCAGGAGCCGCATTACTCCTCCCCCTCCTTCACTGACCTTGGTGTTTGCAGCTGTTTCTCTCACAAGAAAAGTTCATTCTTCACAACAGGCAGGCAGACGCCTCTCAGAATCTCTTCACATCATCCATCTTCTCTCCTCTCCACCTCTTGCAGCCAGGCTGGGCTGAGTTGGGCCCAGTCGGACGCCTGGCGAGAGGCCAGAGGGTGAGGCCTGCAAGGCCCCGAAGGCCTGCGCCTCCCCCTCTGGGCCTCTGCCCTTGCTCAGCTTCGTCACATCTTCTCTTTTTTTTCTGTTTTCCTCTTCTTAAATATGTTATCGCAGAGGCGCTATCACGGGACATTCTGCTCCCAGTCGGCTCAGCCTTGGCCAGCAGTGGGTCCGCTCTAGGCCCGGCTGAGTCCAGTGAACAAAGGGGAGCGACTTCTAGCAATTTCCTACAGAAGCTACCACCTTAGGCCCCCCTCACTAAGCAAAACCACAACATGTGTGGAATACAAAAGTAGTCCCAGGAGCAAGGTTTTTTTTTTGTTTGGATTTTTAATTTTCATTTTCTAGCTGTATTTTGAAATGAGCCTGTCTATAAGACTTGGTGTCCTCTGGGCAATCCTGGCAAATCAAATCCTTTAGTGGCCATTGTGACAGACTTACTTTGGGACAGGCATGCCTAGGCATACTATTTCAAATATACTATACTGATGTGCATACCAGGCCACTAACATTTACAAATCGTAATATTAATCACAATTCTACATCCACCTGATATGCGTGGTAAGCCCTGAAAGCAGTTCTAATGAACCTCTCTTAAATTTCACCTTTCCATTCCCATTCCTGTCTCCTTCCCACTCTTATGTTGGATGGTGTAACTGGGGTTAGAGATATCTCTATGCTTTACACTGCAGGACGCTGTTATCACTAGGGAAAATTCCCTGGGAAAAATATCTGGTCACTGAACACATTTTGAATCTGTTACTTTTGTGTGAAGACTCCTAAGCAGACTTTGCTAAGTCAGCTCTAGGAGCTGTGGAGAAACTTCCATTGATTTAAAAGGAACTTAGCTTGAACCACTTACAAGAGTAAGTGCTCCTTAATGTCAATAACAGTTGCAAAAGTGAGCTCTAAATTTACAAATGTGCAATAGCTGCCTTAATGAGACAATTTCTTGATCTGTTCATCTCTGATTGAGAGCTCCAGGAAGTAAACAGCAAATAGAGTTTGTTGGTAATATTCTGCTGAAATGTTTTATGAATGGAAAATACCTTTTTTTTTTTTACTTCCTGAACTGAAATTTTTTATACACTCTGATATACCACCCTGATACAAAAACACAGTTATTTGATCTTCCCAAGAAGGTACTTGTCAATGTTCTTCTAAAGGAGCTGGAGTATAAGCAGAAGGCTCAAGATCAAGATCAAGATGCTTCTGGTATCTATTTCCTCATCCAAGTCTGGCTGCAGGAGGAACAAGACACTTGTGGCATCCTTTTTTTTTTGGTGTCCTGACTCAATATGTATTTTTTTCTTCTAGAAAACAGGCTAGATTTTCCATTTTATATCCAGCTTTGGTGTCAGAACATCTGCCATATCTCACACAGTAGCAAAAAATGAACATTTCTGTTGTAACATCAATTACTATAATGGTAATTTAGGTTGGAAATTATATGCCTGGATCACATGCTTTATGTAATATTCTAGAAATTAATGAACTTGTCATCCTGAGTGTGATTTTAGTTTTAGTTACGCACACTCAACTCAACAGTCCTAGCTTGGGCCAAAAATTTCTAACAGTAGAGCAGATCTTGAACATAATACGTACATTAGCAATACAGAATTACTGATTCTCCCACGGAATTACTAGTTTCAGACTCGCTTATGGTTCCTTCCATACTCTTCAGAGTTAAAACTACACTTAACATGGTTAGAAAAGTTTTTGTGTGCACAGGAATCAGATAGTGAGAATGCTCAGTTAAAATTCAGCCTACTGCTGCAATGAAGACAAAACCCAGAGGAAGAGGAAAAAAAAAAAAAGAAAAAAAGAAAAGAAAAACAAAAGCAGTTTGCAGAGTCAGAAAATGGAAAAAAAAGGCTCTTTCCTGCTTATCTTCGCATGGGCTGATATAGGAAAGTTGAATGGTATTTTATTGATTCTAGCCTTTAGTTTCAAAGAGAATCATTGATATTATATTGATATTCTCATATGTAACTACTGTTTAATGCCATGATCCTATTTATTAAATGTACTTGTCACAATAAAGCATTTTTTAAGAAAAAAAAATATTTATCTAACTAAGAAAAGGTAAGCTAAAACATATGCAATTATTCACCTTTTGATCTTTAAGAACCTTATTTTCTAAAGAGAATATGTGAGTGCTGTTTAGCTTTTGGTTCAGCTAAACTCAAACCTTGAAAGTGATGCTATGTCTAACGAAAGCAAACAAACAATAAAATGGCTGATTCTCACAGCAGTGGAATTTTGTCAATGAGTGGAACCTTAACGTTATTAAACAATAATTAAGCACCTGAAGCATAGTCTTTTACACTTGCTAATCTTGGTGACTGTTTACATGCTACTGTTTGTTAAATGGCAAAGTTTATTGATTTGGCAAATTCAGTACCACATTGTATATTTTTATTCAGTCTGTGTTCCTATACGCAGTTCAGCATTTTTAAATGTCAACCACAAAGTATTATTGATCTGTAATTAAAAGTGCAGAGAAAAATTAGCATAGTAGAAGTTTATGGTCATTAGTATAAGTACTGTTAGGCAATTATTTAGCTTACTTTAACATATCTTTTTTTTCAATTATTGACATGCAGTACAATACTCACCTACACACTTTTATTTTGTTAAAAAGGCAAGTTGAATGTCACCAAACAGTGGTCCTTTACAGGGTTTTTCATATCAGCACTTTGTGGAATTATCTAAAAGTCTTTTCTCTGAAGGGTTTTCTTAAATGGAAGGATATTAAAGAAAAAAAACAGCAAGTGCTACAGGTATACTCACCATCTAGAAACACTGATTGTCTAAAATCAGAAATTTCTTTTCCCATATGAATAGAGCTGAGAGAAAAATGGGACTGGACTTTTCTTTCAAGCTTTAGATGTAGATGCATTGATGAAGTACATACTATGTAGCATCTATATATTTTTTTTTCTCTAATAATAGCTTTTTATCCCTTAGGTACGACATACACCCTTTGAAAATCTTCTAACATGAATTATTTTCTTTCTGGTTCATCTCAAGATCACGTGAATAATAACTGGAGGTGACTGGCAACTCTTCAGTGGCCTGAGCAAAAGGTCTTCCACATCCAAGTCCAGTTACCAGTAATTAACACAAATTGATGACCTAGTTGGTGCTTCAACGAAGGGGCTGAGTAACTTGAAGAGAGGACCTAAGGATGAAGGGAGGAAGACTGTTTAGCAGCTGCTGCTGTCATGCTGTTTGCTACATGAGCAAATAAGAGATGGGCTCCCAGGCCCGTGCCTCGACTCCTTCTATGAATATCTATTTACTAGTACCCACACTTACTGTACAACATAAGCTTATTGATGTTTAAGAATAATTTGGAGTATGTGTAGACACTTGCAAAGTGGCCTGTTGTTTTCCGGTTTTTTGGTCTTTTTTTTTTTTTCCAGGTATATATCTCATGTTTCCCAGATACTGGCAACAACTCATTTTATATGTATTTTAAATTGAGAAATGACGATAACTGAGCTTCAAATCAGTTCATTGTCAAGCTCCATTTCCTGGAAATGCCTTCCGATTCCATGCCTCTCCCATGCAACGTTTTCCCCGACAAGACTATGTGTCCCACCGTGTCTCTGAGAAGCTTTCCATTGCCAGTGCTGTAAGAGCCAACAGAAATGTTATGTGGCTCAGAATATTGCATTAAATCATGCAGTCTGGCCATTGAATCTGCCCTTAGAAGAGGCTACAGCTTTCCCGAATGTAAATAACTCTTTCTATGAGATAGTGGGCCAGCATAGGAAATGCAGTTTAAGACTGCTCTGATTTGAATCCTAAGATCACTTAAATTCCACCCAACTCTATTATGCAACCACTAAGGAAAGAAGCAAATAAGAATTTCCAGGACATTCTGTTAAAACATTCCAGCAGTAAAAACATAAATCCTTTTAATTCTGCAGGAACTGCATGAGGAGCTTCATGACAGTCATGATATATGAATCAAACTTGAAACTGTGATGAACAATCTTTTTTTTCCATTGTCAACAACTTGTGATGCTTCTACTGAAACTTTATCAGGACATAAGTCATTATATAAATAATTAGTTTTAACTTTTAGAGAAAAATAAATGCCTTACACTCTTAGTTACAGGTTTGCAAGGAGATTATAAAGAATTACAGGGAAAGTTTAGAAAGATGCAGCTTAAAACTCAAGAAAAAATATAAACAAACTTAGAACCGTATTTTAACCCACTACTATGTTAAAGCTAGTCTTATGACTGCCGTGGCCCAACAACATGTTATCAAGCATGTTAGTGGTGATGAGAGAGATGTGCAATGTGCTACTGTTCCAAAATGCAAAGCTGCCTCAACCTGAATGTTTTTAGCCACTGTATTCCAACAGCACAATACTTTTATGTGATAAACAGGTGTTAGCAAGATAGTACTATCTTCATTTAATTGCAGAATTTCCTAAAGACCGTTCCTTTTCCTCTCATTACTCTAAACTGTGGACCATGTTTTGTTGCTTTTTGGAAAGAAATTGTTTTGTTTTGTTTTTTTTTTTGAGACCATTTCGCTGAGAATGGAATACTCCCTTCAGATTTCCGTGTAGGGTAACATTAGTGGGGCTGCACGTACGCAGGAGGCGCGGTCCACAGCGATACATGCATTAGGCGTGGATAGGTCCATGGGCACAGAGGGCATGGGCATGGACATTAGTGAACGTGGTGGGCACGGATGGGTCCATGGGCACAGAGGGTAGATATGTTTGTGTAAGTGGTGGGCACGGATGGGTCCAAGGGTGCAGGGGGCGGGTGCATTCGCAAGCGTAGCGGGTGTACGGGTATTTAACCCTGTGTTGTGCAGCATTAAATTGAAGGCTTAGCTTGACGGTATCTGTGTGATGCTCTGCGTTCCCCAGAGCGGGGCTCCGGTGCGTGTGGGGTAGGTTAGCTGGCAAGAGAGCCGGCATTTCTGAAGTTCAAAGATCAGCTAATCATAAGGAATTACATTCATATGCCATGTCTATTTCTTTCTTTGTACTAGGATTTTCATGCAATGGTTATCTGTGGTTGATTAATTTACAGAAATAATCTGTAAATTAATTCTGTTCTCCATCAGAATTGTGGCCAGAAGCTATATGAGTTTCAGAGCATGATATTTACCATCCATTAAGCTAAATAAAAATATCTTCTCAAGTTGAAAATTAAAGGTAATAAAACCCAAACAAACTCCCAAACTTGTTACTATTGACAAAGAACCACCAAACAATGAATTCAAAATCTCTGAAACTTTTAAAATCCAAAAATCTGAATAAAATATTTGGCCAAAAAAATGAAGTCAATACAACTATATGTAACATCAACACTGAACTTATAGTTTTTCATTTCTCATAGCTACAGGAAAATATTAGAAATATATTTTGAATATACTTATTTTGAAAGTTTGGATGTGAAACAAAAGATTGTGCAAGATATGAAGCATGAAAATATTTTATTGAAGTGTAGGGTCTTATTCATCCGGGGAATCAGAGCCTTTTTTTGATCCTAGTGTAGAATCAGCTAAAGTGTAAATATCTTGTCTTGCCTTGACAGCAACTTTTGCTAAGTGAAAGTAATATTTTTAAAATACAAATGTTGACCAAAGAGAGATTTTATATTTCTTGCTGAAAACAGAAAGAAGGAAAAAATCCAATTTCATTAATATGAAGATAATAGTTTTTTCTCTCTCTCTGTTGACAATATTGAAAGTAGCAGTGCAATTTCTGTGACAGCATTACACCTTGCCATCCCTTTTTTGATGATTGGTAATTTTAGCATTAAATCAGTTGATTTTGTGTGAAACTCAGAGAAATCAAGGCAAGAGTCCCTGTGAAATTTTCACACAACTTTTACTTTTGTGCAGAGTAATTATTTTCTCTGATGCACATACTAAATCTATTTCTCAAGTACCATGGATGAATATGGGTGAGAGTCACTGGGAGAGATTCCTGACCTATGGCATGGAGCACTGCAGATCTTTCATACTTAGCTTAAATTAACACAATGTCTGAAACAGTCACTGTCTCACTTACTTCAATGGCAATACCATATGGAGGAGGACTGGAAAATTGTGTTGGAGTAGAATCTCAGGCCCAAAACAGGTTCTCTTAGGTAACTCAGTTCCTGGGTTGAGACACCGCTTTGGGACAGCAGGGCTACTACATGTAGGAAGTGCCATTCCCTACATAGACTTTTTAACTTAAACACTGAAAACTTACTTCTTCAGTAGCCTCAGATGGCGAGGAAGCATTTTCCCTTTAGTTAAAGTAGTTTCACTGTCTTTTTTTCCTCTTTGTTCTTTTGTCATTTCAGCTGTAAACTGTGGTAACATGGTGCTTCGTTTTTGTTTCCAACTCATCAGTGCTTAATATGCTGCTTTTTATCAATGCATAAATCTTTGAAATAGTGAAAAATAATACTAAAATATAATATCATAATATTTTTATGGCTTGGAATTCAGAGATATTTTTCCAGATTTTGTAGCATGAGTGAAGTATTGTTTAGTGGTAAGGCATGCACAATAAACTACTGCTCCAAAATCCAAAAGTGCCTAAATAATTTTTTTTTTAACCTACACTGTTAACTGTACAATATGACTATGTAGCAGATCACTTCAGATCACATTATATTCTATTTCCTTTCCTTGAGTGGCATTATAAAAAAAAAAACAAAGCAACATTGCAGTGTTAGAGACTTTTGTAAAGGCTTTTGAATAGTAGTCTGTTGCTTTGGTAAAATACACACACATGCACATACACATATACACACAGAAAATATAATCATAAACATTTCCACTGTAATAGTAACCTTTCCATAGACTTTCCAACTTGTCTGGTCTTCCTTGAAGGTCGATTGGGTTTTCAACTCTGTTATCTGCTAGGTGTTTGATGGAGTGGTCCAGATAACAGAGGAGAGAGCAAAGGAAAAAGAATTTTTTGAAGATCAAAAGTGTCTGTTCATTTTGTTATCTGACCCTATCTGTTGTCATAGTAACAGGTTTCTTTTAACCTCTGCCATCAGATGATTTGTCTCTATCTGCTATGAATTCTGCTTTGACTGAGTAGCTGCTGGTAAGGTATAAAGTGGGTACCGTGTTTTCCAGTTTCCTGCTGCAATATTAAGAAGTGAAAGATAGAGGATGAATTCTATTTTCCTATTGGGTTGTTCAATATTCCCTTTTTCAGAAATATTGAACTGTCATCCTAATTTGACCAAATAGATAAAACTTTCATATAGTAGTTTCAGTCCTAGGGCTGATAGGATAGACATGAAAATCCAGGACCAAATCCCAAGAGGAGAGTACAATTCCTGTTTAAGGCTGCAGAGCCTGAAGTTACTCATTAAATGCTCATTGCTTCCTCACAAAAGCAGAAGCAGGTTGTGAATGGCTTAGTCACAAAGGGGTCCAGAAGAACCTCATTCTGTGCTAGACGTGCATAATGGCAGGTCACTGCAGTAGTTCCTATTTGCATGGACTATTAATTCTCTCCTCCCTTGGGAGACTTACTCATCATCCAACATATGAAAGGAGAACACGGGATTATAGAACTTGAACTGTGTCATCATACCTGGTTGTCTGCCATTGCAGAAATCGCAGCATATTGCTCCTTTCGAAAATGGAACAAACTGACCAGCTTCACCCAAAAGTTACAAGAACTTTTTTTCTTTTTTTCTCTCTCAATTTCCTGTGCCAAAAGGCATCTCACAGCCATCATCAACAGACAACCCTTCACCACCTTATTTTTATTAGTTTCTCTGCAAAGTTATTTCAGTCTCCTCTTGTAAAATGGACTCTGAGGCTGGAACAGAGATCCCTGACACTTAGAAATTGTAACTATATTAATCAGTGTATAATTAATAATTGTTAAATATAACCATACTAAAATAGTTTAAACAACGGTACACAAACATTTTGCAAAATTATGATGGCATAGCCAGACACAATTTATAATCATTTTACATAAGTATGCAAACAATGTGACTGTCAAAGGGGAAAAGATGTGTGTAGTTGTAGGTAAGAAGCACCCATGTAACAAAAAGTTTGATGACAAAGAACAAGCACAGGGGCTAGCTAGCATTAAAAATCAGACAAAAGCAAGGAAAATTGGAGAAGAAAGAAAACTAGTCCAAAAAGAGCTCTCTCTCCCAAAAGAGCTCTTGGGCCCGTTCTCGTAATTGTGCATGCTCACAGCTAATTTGTATACTTGCAGCCAAGGACATAAATGTTAAGAATTAACAGTTTTCCATGTGTAGTGAAAAGAATTTTAAAAACTGTTAGCAAAAAAAAAAAGTGTGTTACTAGAGAAAGAGTTTGGTAAAGTTTTGTTCTAGTGTTTAAAACTGGCCTCATTTATTACTAAGGGCAAAATGATCTCTAATACACTGATATATAGATATAGATGTAGAGATACTCAGTTGCAATAATTGTCCATTCTTCCGATCATTATAGCAAGGTTTTTGCTTCAGTTGACTTTATCTTTCTATAGCACACATGACTTAAAAGTATTTTCTGCCACTGTCCCCTCAGTTTACAGACATAATTTCTAAGATTTATCTTTACCTCCACAAAATTTCAAAACCTTGAATTTGCTACCTAACAAACTACATTTATACTCTAGGCCTTAAACGCTCACTCCATCCGAAAGGCCGAAAGTTTTGAACTTTTTTTTTCTCTATAGGCTATGATAGGAGCAAAAGAAGTATAATTCTTTAACTAATAGTTAGATGCATGTGTTTGATTCTCCTCTGATAGTGAATCATTGTCTATAGATTCTGCTCAATTCTGAAAGCATGAAACCCTAAATAGGAAAAACTCATCTTTATAGAAAAAATATAAAAATCTTTGAAAGATGACTGAGATGGCTACTAGAGCAAATTTTAAGATAGCAATTTATTGATGGTTTTTAAATCAAATTAATTAAATAGATCAAAATGAGCTGTACTCAAATGACTTGTTGAAACACATGGCAATGATAAATGACCCTGTGAAGATAACATCTACTATTCACAGTGCTATTTTTAGTGATATGAAAAACTAGCAGATTTATCAGACCAGTTTCCTAAGAAATATGTTTTATAAAGTCAGGGGATCTAAATGTCTGTCTAATGTCTTTTGAAATTAATAGCAAATTTATAGTAAGTTTGGTACAAGAATAGAGATTTCAAAAAAAAAGAAGTTTCTACAGGCTTTGAGGTGGCTGAATGGAGAAGGGCCTGCAGAAATGAAAGATATACCATGATTGTTTTTTTTCATAGAATGGTTAGGGTTGGAAGGGAACTTCAAAGGTTCTCTAGTCCAACCCGCCTGCAAGGCACAGGGACATCCCCAACTAGATCAGGTTGCTCAGAGCCTCATCCAACCTGGCCTTGAATGTTTCCAGGGATGGGGCATCCACCACCTCTCTGGGCAACCTGTTCCAGTGTTCTACTACCCTCAGTGTAAAAAAATTTTTCCTAGTATCCAATCTAAATCTACCTCCCTCTATTTTAAAACCATTACCCCTCATCCTGTTGCAACGGGCCCTACTGAACAGCCTGTCCCCATCTTTCCTGTAGGCCCCCTTGAGGTAATGGAAGACCGCTGTAAGGTCTCCCCGGAGCCTCCTCTTCTCCAGGCTGAACAGCCCAAACTCTCTCAGCCTGTCCTCATAGGAGAGGTGCTCCAGCCCTCTGATCATCTTTGTGGCCCTCCTCTGGACTCTCTCCAACTGGTCCCTGTCCTTCTTATGTTGGGGGCTCCAGAACGGGACACAGTACTCCAGGTGGGGTCTCATCAGGGCAGAGTAGAGGGGGGAATCACCTCCCTCGACCTGCTGGCCACGCTTCTCTTGATGCAGCCCAGGATGCAGCTGGCCTTCTGGGCTGCAAGGGCGCATTGCCAGCTTATGTTGAGCTTCTCGTCTACCAGCACTCCCAAGTCCTTCTCCTCAGGGCTGGTCTCAATCCATTCTCCACCCAGCCTGTATTTGTGCTTGGGAGTGCCACGACCCAGGTTCTAATATTAGAATCAGAAGATCCAAGTGTACGTGTGTTGTGGAGGCATTAATCCATTAGACATGCAGCAATTCAACCACAAAACAAAAGTCACAAGAAACTAGGCTTCCTAACTTCTGTGGTTCATATAACAGTTACAGCTGCTATTGATACTTGCAGTTGTGAAGAATTCCTGATTTAGGATTCCTGAAGTGAAACACCCCTGGGCTGTCAGATGGCTGGGCTGTGATTGTGCTATGTGCAGCTGACTCCTGAGAGGTTCCTGAGGGATGTGCAGCAGGGAGGAGGCTTACGAATCTGCTAAGAATAATTGACAAAAGTGAGAAATTTGTTCCATTTTGCTATATATATACATGGCAAGAGAAAGAAGATTTTTAGAACCTCAGTTTGATTACTCTACAGAGAGGAGTTTCTCGAGCTAGCATTTGAGCAGGGCTTTCTGTCAGTGAGGGGCTTTGATATCAAGTTGAGCCAAGAGACAATGTGTGGCTAGCTCTCCAATGAGTGCCAGCTTTCCCGAACACAGGATAGAACACTACCAATTAACATTTCACAAAACATTTGCTGAACAGAATTGTTGAAGTAGCTTTTTTTTAATCACTGGACATGATTATATCAATGATTATAATATTATTATTTTCAACTAACAGGAAATTTGAGATGAGAAATGATTGCTTTGAGTGGGTTTATAATAGTTACTGGCAATCCACATGGGAAACTTGCCAGAGAAGCTGTTCTTTGTTTGCTAAGAATAGATTTTAAATAGTTAAGTGGTAGGCTTTCTTAAGACATATGCACCCATGTATTTTGGGTGTCAGAAGTTAATGGATGGATATAAACTTGACTGTCATCTATGTTAAAAAGGATTTTATGTCTGTATTTATATGGTGATTGCTCAGTCAAAATTAACCTGAGTGCCTGATTTTACTTTGATAATTGATCAAAATTATCATTTTGATAGTTTTGTTCCTAGAATTCTGGTGTTTCATTAAATATTTGCTATTTAGTAATGCGTTCTAGCAGTACCAAGATTTTCTCCTGTAGTGGAGATACATGTAGCTTTGTGGTGGGTGCCTGTTCTTTTCAAAGAGCTGACCGATTTCAGACTGTCTGTAAATCCCACCTGGTCTTATGATATGTGATGTCATGAGTTTTCTGGAATGACCCTGAGCTACATTGTTTTCCTGCCATCAGCCACGAGACAATGTGATATAGACAGCTGTGATATACAATGATAGCAGGAGTGCATGCTCCATCACTAACTGCTCTAGGTAGGTGCATAGCTTGGACTGTTCTGAGAGGCAGCAGAAACACATTTTCCTGTGACTTACCTAAGGCCCTGCCTTGCCACAGAGATGGAAGATGAAATCAGATTCTTGCATTGGTGGAGATGCTAGAAGTATAGTGCTTCTGGATGAAGGAGAAACATTTATGTTTGACTAGTCATGCCTCCAATTTTCTACCCCACTAGCATAATTATTACTGGCAGATAAAATTTTGATTTAGGACTATGGATCTCAATTCTGCAAATGCTTATACATGCGTTTAACTTTAAGAACGCCAATAGTTCCATTGTGGTTTATGAAACTAACCATGTGCTTGGAGTTATGCGTGTGCATAAATGTCAGAATTGCTGCCTAAGGACATAATTTACCAGCAATCTGTAGGAAAAAGAAATGTCTTCTACAGAGGGCAACTATTTCTTTCAGAAATGCCTACATGGGATATTGTTTTTACAATAACTTTTAGATGAGTTACTTTCTAAAAAATCCTGGTTCATGGTATTTTCTTTTGAATGTTTTATGTATATATCTTCTTTTTTTTTATTGAGGTATTTTCTGGTCAGAATTTTAAAGTAGTTTTCAAAAGCTAGTCAGACCCAGCTTCTTCTCTTTAGAGCAGGCACGGGTGGGCCTGGTTCCTTTAGATCTGCAAACTGGGGAATCTACAGGCAGGTCAGATCTCAGGAGAGGAGTTTGTCATATGGAAATGTTTAACGGTCTAGCTTACATTCTGTATAGTCTCTCTTTTATCTTTTCTGGGTTTGAACATGATCCTTTCAAAGCCAGATAACCCAGAAAAATCCTCATGACTGCCTTGCTCACTCCCTGATTCCTATAATCACAGTCCAGGAGGAATAGGTTACTATGACAATATCGTTGCAATAGTTTTGTAAAGTGTTTTTAATTTTTTTTCAAGTCTCTTTCAGTGCCAAAGTCCTTTTCTTTTCTGCAAAATGATAATTTATGTCATTTTATTTATTCTACAATCAAGAAACAAAGGAATTAGAAAAATATTTTGCTACATGAACAAGCACTGCCTCTCAGTATTTATGCAAGCAGAGGAACATGGTCAGAGAAACCCATTTAGAAAATCTCTTCAGCTACATGTCCAGCTATATACTGCTGAAATATCTTTAGACAATGTGCATTTGTTCCCAAATGTCTAATATAACAGGAGGATCATGTTGTTGTGTCCCTTTGTTATACTGATCATCATCACAGACAACAAACACTGATCCTCTTTTCCAGGAAATTTGTGCTTTTGAAAACATTCTACTCATTAGCAAGTGTCTTCAATAATCATGAGACAGAAAAGAGAGAACCACCCGGCAACAAATATCAGAAATAGGGGCCAAAACTTTGATGACATCTTAGCTTTCTGTCATCAATGTTTCCTTTTCATGTATTTTTGCAAATTACAGTAATGTTATCATATGTAAGATGTGAGACCACGGATAAATTGATGTAATTTAAGGTTTTAATTTTGAATTTTTGTATCCTTATCTTCATAAAGTCCTAGGATATTTTGTTTGTGCAGGTCTTAGGGAGGTCTACAATCCAGCCTCTTGATCGAAGCAGGGTAAGCTACAAGGCCAGATCAGGTTTCTCAGGGCTTTATCCACTCTGGTCTTGAAATCCTGTATAGATGGAGACTGATCAACCTCTCTGGGCAACCTGTTGCAATGCTTGACTGTCCTGAAAGCCTCATCAAATTTGCACAACTCTTTGGGATCAAGATTCCTCTTCCTATCCACAGTTTGGTTCTTAGATTTTTAGCCTGACTCTGCTTTAGTTGCTGATGTTAGGGTGGAAGTTCTGATCCAGAAAAAATCTTGGGCACCAGTTCACTGAAATAAATGGAACTTCTCTCATGCTTAAAATTATGTATCTGTTGCATGCTTTGCTATTTCAGGGTCTAATCGTGACTGATAAAGTTGCATGGTGCAGGGAACTTTTTACAGATACTGTCTACAGTGATTAATTGGTCTTAAACATTTCACTCGTGAAGGAGGCTGCATTACTGGGGTTGCTACAACTTTCTCAACCCATTGCAGAATTCCAGGTTGAAAGGTGTGGTTATGCATTAATGTTAGATTAATGTACGGAGAGAATAGTATGTCTACCTGCAAATAAACGAAGGCCTGTGCGGAGATATCTTGCAATTCCTTGTGTATATTTGAAAATATTTTGCAAAAAGTTCTCCAGTAATAAGTGCTGCTAAGAAGCTAGTGGAGTGTTACCTCACAAAACTGTATTGTTTCTAGCTCTCAAGATGTGTTGTTCAGAGCTCAGATGGGGACTACGTAGCATAACCCTTGTTTCATAATCAAGCCAAATTAACATTCTGAAATTGGCTTATAGTGAAGACATGCTGTTTTGCATACTCATGACTGATTACAGGATGTATAAATGGCAATATAAAAAATATAAAGCAATATTTTGGTTTACGTTGCTAGATAAATCTTAAATGATCATAAAGCCTTTGAAAAAGGATGATAGGATAGAGAAATGAATTTAAAGTCACATGGATAGAATCAGACACAAGATTATGTTGGATTATCTATTATAATACTAAGATTATAGCAGACTGGATTCTAACAGCAGAGAGCAGTTGTAACACCTACGAAGACCTCAACATCACTGATGAAGAAGCAGACAGAAAGAAGTAAAGGACTCACTCTGTCTGGTGAAGTGTCTTCTGCTGTCGGCAGAATTTTGGTTTTTGGAAAGACAGTAGCTGTCCCTCAGAGACCATATCCTCCTCTATCTTTCTCCAGGCAATAAGTACATTATCAAGATGATCCAAAATCCTCTATTGCCTGATTTTTTTCATCTTTTGCACTTTTTCTTCTGATTTATTTTACTGAGCAACACAGGAAATTTCCACAAATGCTACTTTTGCTGTAAAATCACAGCAAACTGGTGCTAAGCTTGGCCAGATACCTGCCAAGGATAAAATGGAGGTGGAAACCACCATTTGTACCATACCCAGATAACTTGTAAGGTAAGTAAGGGAGCTGGAATCTGAGTACCTGGTAGATACATGGAGATCAAGGCATGTGGGAAAAAGGACCGGAAACATATGGGGTGCAGAGACCACATGGGGAGTGGGAGAGCTGGCAGGACAGCTGGCCCCCAGATGATACTGAGATCAAATGACTGAGTACTTCAGCATGGCTTAAATAATTAGGAAGTGTGGAGATGGAACTCTCCCTCATACATGAGAATGTGCATGTATTGCTGCTCTAATTAAGTCTCCTTCTCTGAGCATGAATAGCAGAAGAACCCCAAAGTAATTGAGATGGTTTCTCCATTGAGATCAGGATTTCCTCAACCAACCTAGAGAAGTCTCTGAAATCTCCTAATCCTTGGAGAAACCATGCAGTTTACAGACTATGAACCTGTGGCTTATGTTGGACTTACCTCAGCAAAACAAGTTTCTCTAGTGTATATGTTCTGTCACTGAAGACGTGCAACTATATGGAGTTTATTAAGCACACTAGTAAGCCAGTGGTATTCTCAGTGACTTTGCAGAAGCTGCGCACTAATCGCTAACACTGCTGCTACTTAATTTCTCTTGCTCTGGTTTGTGACCTGTGCCTGCAATGTTCACTGTCAATATGATTGCTTGTATCTGCTTGCATGTACTATAATCATACCTTTGTTATGTTACAGAGACAATAGAGGAGGTACAGTTGTGAGCTACTCTGTTTCGGCCTATGGTGGCTTATAGAGTTTGCTGCTTTTAATTAAAACTGCTGCAGCTTGTTTAGGCTTAAATATTGCCTAGCTCTGGTTTTTTTTTTTTTTTTTTCAAAGGCAAACTTATTCAGAAGTTCTGAAGAGAAAATCACACCTTACATGAGGCAGAAATTTCACTTTCCTCTTTTTCTTGTATAGTCTTTTAAAATTCTGCTGTTAATGTTTGGGAGTGTAAGAATAATTCCTCTACCAAATGTACTCAGTGAAAAAGACAAAGCAAATAGATACTTGCTGATAAAGGAAAACCAGAGTTCACACGAAGTGATCAAGCTGTAGATTTGCCTCTCAAGTGTATAATAGATGACCCTTTGTTCCCTCTTAAACTTACTATTATTAGTCAGCTAATGCTTTGTAGGCATCATAGTTGCTGGAAATGGGCATTTCAGAAAGATCTGAAATCACATTGTAGGTTAGGTGTCCCTCTAAGCGTCTACAGACTGTGAAATTAAGGCCCAAAGGGGAAGCAACTTTCCCAAGATCACATGGCAACCTAGAGAAAACTAGATATAGATCACAAGACATCTGGACTGTTTTGTTATGGGCCTGTCCACCGGCTCATGCTATTTCCTCCAGGAAGCCTGTCTCATGCAAATCTTAGCTGCTCCATATCCAGGCCTGTGCTGGTTAAGTGCATCTGAGCAGACCTTGTGTTTGCATGTTCCCAAGCCTACTTTTCCTCCCCATCAGCCTCACCAAACAAAACCAGAACACTCTCCATCCAAGAAGCAAAGTCCAACGCAAAGATGTGGTTCATGCATCTCCAAGTGTCAATAAAGCATTCCCAGTAACTTACCTGTGGATAAGGTATATTCAGTCTACAAAATGGATTAGAAATTAGATACCGCCAGGGAAGAAGGAGATGGAAAGAAAATAGTAAGGTAAATGCAAGTATAAGAGCCTCTATTACTCTAACTGCTAGAAAAATACTGCCAGTGGGGTGATGAGATCAGTCTGGCCACAGTCGTCAATGTCTTTAGAAGCCAGCCAGTAAAGCATATCTGTTTTTACCTTGCTGTATTTACTATAAAAAAATACTTGAAATTGTACTCTTGAAGTGAGAGCAATGGGTGGAGGGGTTCTTACCTAAAGAGAAAACAGGTTCTGTAATAAGAGGATTATGAACAAACCATTTTTATTCCATTATTTTTAGCCTCATCAGTGAAGGTGATTTCATGCTCTAACAATATTCATTCTAGTATCTTCGCTTCACAGTTCATAACACTCAGGTGACTAGTCTTTGCAGGAAGATTTCACATGCTATCCAGTTACAGAATATTCATTTGCCCTCCTGAAACCACGTACTCAGTTGGTGGGATTCAACTCCCCCAGGAGATGTGCCTGACCAACTGACATGGACAGGGCTTAGCCTGCAGGAAGGGTTGAATTTCCTTAGCATAACAATGACCTGGGTTTTATTGGCACAGACGGTTTGTGTCAAGCATGTGAACACATGTTCCTGAGGTCTGCAGGAGGAGCAGTTACAGATCTCTTAATACCCAGCTTGGATTTTACGTAGGCCTCTTCCTCCCAGTTGGAAATGATTCACTGTGGGTCTGAATTTACCAGGGGCTACCTACTCCAAAGAACTGGTAACCTGGCTAATTATGCACTGAAGTGTTTGCAAATAGCTTCATACTCCATGGTTTAATGTTTCCAACTCACACTGAGTTTAAAATTTCAAATAGAGTGCCCCAAAACCCCCAAAACTTAGAAAAGAAAAAAGTGTACATGTTTTCAGTACAATGCACATGTCCAATTACTTCCACCTGGCTCCTAGCTTGATTTCAGCCCAAATAAATCTTATGTTTTAGGCCAAATCCAATAAAACATCTGAACATCTAAGGACAGAGATCAACAGATATCTAACACTGGGTACCAGCTTTCTGGGTTAAAAATTAAAGCAAGTCTCCCAAACAAATAAACAGACTTCTCAGAGCGGTTAAAAATACAAGGAAATAGTGTGCCTGAAATCCAAGTCAATTCAGCTTTAAAAGACACAGGGACCATCACCTGCTCAGGATCTACATCCTGAAACTGGCGGTGTGACCGAAGCTGGGATTTATTTACCTTAACTCTGGTGTCTAAAAGTAGGAGAGACATCTAAGTCTAAGCTGGTAATTCTGAACTTGTAGTTAATGGAAAGAAAGAGACACCTTCAGAGAACTCTTCATCTCCTGCTAAGAGAGGTACCTGGAAATAGGCCAGATAAATCACACTCAATAGATGTTTCTTAGTGTTTCCTTTTTCTCTCTCTTGGAGCAAAAAAAAGAATTGTTAGGGCTAGAACAGTGCATTCAGTGAAACTTGGCTTACGCATGCTTCAGTGTACTTGTTGCCGAAGGCAGGGTTTCAAAGAACAAGAGATTTTTGTCTAATGGACTTGACCCCGATGAAATGGAAGAATGATAATTTATTTCCCTTTAGGCTGAGAGATAAGATGTTGCTCATGATATGAGGCTGTAATGTGTACCGAAAACTAACACCTGTCAGTGAAGGACAGAAAACCAAGTCTATGTTTTGATATAATCTCTCTCAAAAGATGGTTACCCTGGTTTTTGAAAACTTGAATGAGATGGGCAAGGGGTTCCAAATCTATGGATAACCTGAACAAAATGTAATGTGTCAAAAGTCAATCTCATTTTATCTCTATTCTGCCTTTTCACATCCTACTTTCACAAACCTTTAGATGTGGGAGTAACTTTGGGCTCATGAGATGTCCTGACTCAGAGAAGCTGTCCTCAAATACAATTTCTGATCAAAGGTGTAATCTTTCCAGGGTTAGGACTTTGGGAAATTTAATTAAAAAAAAAAAAAAAAGCAAAAAAAAAAAGCTTAAATCCCCTAAAATCTTTGGACATGCTGATTAAAGTTGAATAACTCTTTAAAAGCAGAGATGTAGGAATGGGAGGCTTGCTGGAATGATTTTGTGCCATTCAAAGGAATGGCTGAAGAATAAAAAAAATTTGCAGTTCATGAAGAGGATCAGAGCTTTTGTTTTACTGTAGAAATAGTAAGGCCATTAACAAATATACGTTAATACAACCATGTTTCCTCTTAAAGTTTCCCATTGACTTCCATCCTATTTTCTGCAGTTTAATTTTCAAAATGTTACAAATAAATGTCCCGATGTTGTGTATTGTTTCTTAGGAGCAGTCTTTGTCTTGCACTCTAAATTACTTCAAAAGTATATTTAGGGCTGTCATGAGAGAGTTAATAAAAGCTTGAAATTTAAAGGTGTAGGAGAGCGACAGGATTTAAGCTGGCACTTGATTACTGTTGCATTTTCTTACAGATGAATGGACTCTTCTGGGTGAGGATAAATATTCTTGAATTTTTCTGAAAGGTGTTTCAATTATTGATATTTTCCATAAAAACGCAGGGCTGTGCAACGAGGGCAAAATAGTTTTACCAGCCTTGAAATAATGTAAGCTCCTACAGCTTGTTTCTAGTTAACTGGAAACTACAACAACGAACCTGTTAAAATATTTCACTGTAGATAGTGTGGCAGTTATAAGAGTATTTCTTTCCTCAGACCTTCACTACTAATGATTTGTACTTGTGACTTAGCAATACTGTTGAAAGAGGATATTTGTTTATGACATCTGCATGAAAAAAAAAAAAAGCCTGGAAAGCCTGGAAAGCCTGGCCACTGCACACTTGCTGAGACTCAGAGAGATTTTTCATTAAGTCTACTGGATATATTAGACACATATCCAGTAGAAAATATTTAGGATTTAGTGTACAGATACAATCATAAGGAGATATTTTTGTTTGCATTGCTAGCTTAAGTGATTAAATAATAATTATACTAGCAAAACAAAATAGATTTTTTTTTGAAGAAAGACAAATAATAGAATCCATTAATACTAAAAATTCTACAAAATGTGTTTTAGTAATTCCTGAAAAAAAAGAACAGAAGACAAAACCAGCAATTATTGTTTCTGTACTACTATTAAAACAATTATGTAGCATTTGAAAAAACTATCAGGGTACTTTTTGTCTTGTCTTTTTTTTTTCAAAGCATCCTAATGCCATTTTGGCAAGTTTGATATTTTATTTGAAGGGAAAATAATAAAGTGTTTTCTTTGTATTGATTGAAGAAATATAGTGTTTATTTTTTGCTTGGTTTTCTAGTAGTTATTCAATAGGTTAAAGGGCAATACCATCTGTTTCCTAACAGGACATTTTGTGTAAGATTTGCAAGTCCTACAGGTACCTTTAAGCATGGATAAATATGCACTCATGGTTTCAGCTTGATAGTTTTTCACCACCAAAGGATGATTATGTTGTGTGCCTTGAGACATAGGCTATAATATATTTCCTGTCCCTTTATTGCATTTTGGAATCATAAACAATGACTGTTTGGCTCAAAGCCATTTATTCAGCCCAAAAAGACATTATTTGCACAACAAAAATCAATAAAAATGTTACTAGGTCTGGCTGGATACTTTGCTTAACTGTGATATTTGTCTGTCACTGATGGCATGCCATCTCTCGTAGGAGACTGGGGCCAAAACAGAGCTATTGATCCAGTCATCAGTGATGGATACTGGCATTTGGAACAGGCTGCTGCAGAGAATCTCGATTAAAAAAAATATTTCTATGTTTTGCCTGCAGCAGAGTCAAGATAACCTGAATGAGGAGATTTTCTCTTTTATATTGGGTTTCTCCTCTTGTGGTTGTTAAATGCTCTGGACCAAAGTTCATTATTGAAAGAATTAAGTCAATCTATGTTTAGCCAAAGGCTTTGACATCATATCAAGCTCTCCTGATTTAGACACAAGGTAGTTGTCCTTTTCATCACCTTAAAAGCGTAGGGGAAGTATTTATACACACCAGTGATAGAAGTGATATGCTGGGGTGTGCTTACACTTTTTTTCTATTGTAAAACATGAAATTATGTCTAAGAAAAACAAGACAAAAACTGATTCTCTCACATTGTTATATAAACACTGACCTATCCTTTGAGGCACTCAGTACTCTCTTCTCTTGCTTTATCAAAAGTTCAAGGTACTCAACACTTAGAAACTCCCAGTGTTTAGCCCTAGGTTATCTAATTATGAAACATTGCTATGGCTGCTTAAGAAAATACATTGCAGCTGAAATATAGGAACGTTTTAGTCTATTATCATTGAACAGTATTTAAATATGTACTTATATTTGACATTTTCAAATGCATTTTAATATTGAAAAATCTGTTTTCTTTCACCAAACTAACTGATTTTGAGAAGTGTAATATTTTATGATACACAGAAGAGAATAAAGCAGCCTCTTAAATCAGTCACTTAGAAACATCTTCAAATTAAAGGTGTTCAGATGCTTCTTGTTTATTTCCTTTTTCTCTCAGAGGTCAGAACTTTCACACAAAGAATGGTCATGCAAATATTCCAAGAGTGACTGAAAGTAGGTACACCTCCTAGAAATAATGTCGCCATTCACAGCATTGATAGGGATTTAGGAGTAACAGATCACTTACTCAACTCAGGTAATGTGTATGTTTTGACTTCAGTTCTGAATAACTTCCAAGCATCAGAGCAGCCACTCTGGTTTTGACAGGACTATTTGAACTGCATGAAATCAAGCACACATAAAAGTCTTCTTAGGATCGTGATCATCAGAATGGTGGCAAAAGACACACAGGCAATATAGTTTTCAAAGCACTGAGCGCATTTTGAAAGCCTTACCCTCCCATCATGTATATAATTAAGAAAATGAAGCCTTTATTTAGAGTAAACTAAATTGCTGTATAATGTCGAACTTGTGGCTACCACTGTCATTCTGACAACTGTAATATGAGAATCCTGTTGATGGCTTACCAAAGTAGCTTACCTTTAGAGCAGCTACCGAAGTAGCTACTTTGCTTGTTTTGGAAAGGGTTCGTAGCAGCTATGTGGGTTTTGTTTGATTTCTCTAAATTATAGCTATCAGTCCGAAGATGAAATACTGAGAAGTATACAAACCTATACAACTTCTGCAAACTTGTAATTTTCAACCAAGAGTATATGGAAGTCATGAGTAATACCATGTTTGAAATTCATTCTTCATATGTAGTATGAATCATGGATTTGTAACCAAAAATCTCATATGCCAGCCTGATGAGAGAAATAACAAGAGTGTATTGGCAACTGGATAGATCTAAACAAGAGAAAGGATACTGTTTTACAGAAAGAAAAGGCTCGGAGCACTTCCAATGAAGGAAGTTAAAACAAAGACCACTACATTATGCCTCATGCAAGTTATAAAATATATTTCATAATTAATATCAGTTCTGAAGAAATAATGTAATAACTACTGAAGAAACATTGTCTTTGCAATGTGCTTAGAGGTGAAACATCAAAACCTTCATACTTGTTTTTATCATTGTGGGTTATCAGTTGGTCTGTCCTTTTAGGTTGTTAGAAACTCCAAGAGAAATTAAACTTTTCATCCAGGTGGAGAGGAAATGGAAATAGATTGAAAAAAGAGGAGTCCCTTGATTGTGTTTTTAATGTGGCCGTTCAGTGACTGTTGACCTATGTTACACAGTTAGCACTCAGATGTGGCTGCAGAGGGCAAATTTTATGAAGTGCAGATTGCATTATGACTTGCTGTATAGGTTTTTCTTCCATGTCTGCTCAAAAGAAGCAGCATCAAAAAGAGCTGATACACAACTGGTATTCTAAAACATCATCCATCTCCCTTACCACCTAAACTCTTTTGCTATTATCCTGTCAGAAATAATAAAAATGAAAATCTGACTTTCAATTACCATAATTTTAAAAGTTATAAACATTTCTCTCCCACATCAGAGAACTTCCTCTAGATGCATTACAACATTGAGTGCTTCATAATTTAATGAAAAAGAACAACAGTAAATTTATTCTCTTTGTTTTCTCTCTGAAAAAGCAGTTTGAAGGTAGTAATTTGTTTAGCTTTTCTGTTTCAGAAATGTAGATGGTAGATGCCCCATCCCTGGAAACATTCAAGGCCAGGCTGAACAGGGCTCTGAGTAGCCTGATCTAGTTGAAGGTGTCCCTGCTCCTTGCAGAGGAGTTGGACTAGATGACCTTTAAAGGTCCCTTCCAACACAAACTATTCTATGATTCTATAATTATTAATAATATTATTAATCTCAGTAAAAATATGCTATGGTTATTACTTCTTTGTCTCCTGATACTTTTGCATACAACTACAATGCAGTTAAGGTAAAACATTCTGTATTGTCTGAAGATCTGACCCGTTTCAAAGAGATACAATCTGGCTTGAAAGAAAACTCCAGGCTTAAACATGAAGTGTGTTGGTAATGCACTTTTATGCTTGCCATCCTGCTAGAATTTTTAAAATACACCTCATACTTTGAAAATTATATTGTATGTGTTCTGCTAGCTACCACTTTCCAGGACTGAAGTCTTAGATGAAATTGCAATTGTTGGCAGTCGCAGTGCTAGAATTTTTTCATTCTTTCTTAGATGAAAACTAAAAATGACTAGCATTAAGGTTCTATGTTTTAATCATAATAAAGTATATGTATTTGCAAGCCTATAAAGAAATGTTTTCTGTATTCACCTATATCAATAATAAAAAACTATATAAATTATGAATATGACACTATAAATGTCTACACATATGTTTTTACAGTAGTTATCTCTGGCACTATCCTATTATTATTTAGATTTTTTTTCTATTAGGATTGTGTGCTAACTGTGAAGACTAATGTAAAAATCATGTACATTAACTGAGTTCAGTTCTTCAAATGGAAATCTATTCTAGCATAATAAGGTAGGTGAATTAGCCTTATCTGAACTAAAATGTTCAGTGAACTGAAATTCCTCTTGTAAAGGAATCAGACTTGATGCCATCTAATTTTTCTAAGGTACAGCTGTGCAGTCAGTGGCAGGAGACCTGTTTTGCAAAAAACCTCAATGTTTATGACAAACATAAGACACAGGGTTGACTCTCTAACAAACTACAGAAATGCATTAAATATTTTTAACTTATTCTCATCAAGTAGTTGAAGTACTTTAAGCAGGTGTTACATACAATTTATGCTTAAGGAATCTAAATAGGGATTGCAGCACATGGTAAAGATTTAGTAAATACTTTTCTAGTCCAAAATCAATGCCATCGATTGTCATTAAAGTGGAAAGCTAAAAACAATGAAGTGGTTTCTAATTTTCAGGCTCCTGCTGGAGTCTGCTCTATCTCTTCCTTTTTCTAGTTAAGAGCATCATTAAATGGTAAGAGCAAACAGCATATTGAGAGGCCAAGTGTTTTATTAATTCATCATCAGAATTATCTCAGCACATTAATATTAATAGCCTCAAATTGGATTTCATTTAGGAGGTGAAATAAATATGCTGATAGTAAAAGCCTACATAGCCAATGAATCTTTTGAAATGGCACTTATGTAGAGCAATACTCAAAACAGATTTGACAAGTCATACCGACTTCCTTTAGCATAGAGGCACCTTCCAGGTAAAATTATATACTGGTCTGGAACTCACTGAAATTTTAATTTCTAGAAAAGGCTTGCTTTCTCTTTTGTAAGCTAGTTTCTTAAATGACTGAGACAAATAAGGACATGTATCTTTCCCTTTATCTGACACCCTTTCTGTTCCCTTTGTTGACTGTAGCAGACAGTCACCTCTAGAGCCCTTATGTTTTGGTTTTCATAACAGTGTGTGGCTACGTACATAAGAGTATTATTTTGTGTCTACATTTGCTTTGACTGACAGCTAGTGTATAATATTTGTCGTTTTCATTATTAAATTATCTAGACCCATAGAGTCATAAACTTTGTGGCTGTTTGTAGGGAGAAGTACTGTACATAAGTAAGTGCTGAAGAACATGAAATGTCCTCCATTTGCAAGGATACCACATGGCCCAAATTGGAGATGAGGGAGAGAGCATGGAGTTGGCTAAAGGCACCAAAAACACTTCCTTATCTTGTGAGTCAGTGGTGATAGCTCAGGCCTTCCCTCTGCCCTCCTTCCTCCAGTAAACCAGGCTGTTTCTGTACTGTCCTGTTACCAATGCTGTTACTGTTGGCTAATGCCAATGCTCATATAGTAAACCGGAAAAAAATGGCCACTCAGGAGGAAAATGCACCCCCCACCCCCCTTTTAAAAATAAGGTGTCACAGCTGCATTCTTGCATCTTACCTAATACAATCTTTTGCAGGAATGCCTGATTCAACCAGATTTAGACAACTCCATAGCCACGTTCACCACTCAGTTATTTCCTGCAGTTTGTGGCTTCAAGGCTGCACTTATATTTGATGAGGACCATTATCACATGGAGATGGCCCAGTCACAGCAGCGTTCAGTCATTCAAGGGGGCTACCCTGGGAGCCCAAAGCAGCCAAAAGCCTTCCTGACTGCAGGATGCTTCTTATTGCTAGCAGAAAGACAGAGATTAGTCAGATGCAGGCACAGCATATGCCTTATGGTCTAGTTACTGCAGCCACTGGATATTGAAATACTAGTTGATTTTTTCTTTCTACACAGCTTCTCAAGAGAAGTCTTAAACCAAAATTGCACCATGGAAAATGCAATGCTGCACAGAAAACTGAAGTTGTGTTCTGAACCAAAGCAAAGAATCCATTCACTGCAGTGAGTTCTCCACTTTGTAACCAGAAATTGGGGAGTGTAGAATCACCTCTACAGAAATGTGGGAGACCCTGAGCATGGGTTGGAACTTGCTGATGTATCCATCCACCGGTGTATATCTCTCTCTATATAGAGGATAGAGAGAGGGAATATCTTCTCGCTTATCCACTCCATAGCTTATGTGAGAAGAGGTGGAGAACATAGGGAGGGCAGTAACCAGCTACTCCTTCCCACAGCCATGGTGTGACAGCAGGACTGTGATGCTAAGTGAAAGTGTCAGGCTTGCCTTTGCCTTGGCAAGTGAAGCAACTGAAGCAAACTGGAGAATGCAGCTAAATTCATGTGTTTCTACCCTGGGCCCTCTAAATTCTCTGTGGTAGTTGGACTTCATAAAAATGTAAAGACAAACTAAATAAGCTCTTTTGATGTTTTTATATTGTTCAAATGTACTTCATTTAAATAGTTTAGAGAAGGAAAGCAACAGTGATCAGAAGAGAGCAAAACTGTTCACGTACTTTGCCTTCTCCCAGGCAAATGGTGGTAAACCTGCCTGGAACAGGACATCATGATGAGGAGAAAGGCATTTGAATATTCTGCCTTCATCTTGCAAGCTCCTCTACCATGATGGCCATGCAGGAGAACTGAGGTGTAACGGGATGGATTTTGGCACTGCTGAGCAGTGGAGAGGCAGTTTCGGCAGCTACAAAGTACCCATGACACGGTGTGGCTACCCAGCCACCTTTTAGCTAAACTAACAGAAAGAATAGATTGAGGAAGGGTTTGCCCTCTGCTCATAACAGACTAAGTTACTTTTATAGCTATGGATCAGCCTCCTATGGCTGAGGGTACTGGCTGTTCCTCCAAACAAACAAGAGAAAGGCATGAAGATTTGTTAGTGCTTGAGGCACGGTGGCTAGTGAGAACCAGAGTCTGCATTTTTAATTGTCCTGAAGTCAAAATCTCTTGTTTCAAACAGCCCAGCTTTACATGTTGTATAAGCATTTTGTCAGGATCCTGCTACAGTCTACCTGAGAAAACAGAAAAGTTGTTTCCATGCATAATAAAATCCATGTTAAACAAGAATGAAGAGGCTTCTGTGAGAGATTTTCCCCCTCTCTCTTCTGCTACACTTCAGAAGTGTACAAGGAGATGACTCTTGTGGTTGTGGCTGTGGACTGAGAATTGCAACATGATTTCCTGGTACTGCCACAGATTTGTTGTCTGTTCACTTAATTTGCCCATGTTTTGGATCCCAACTGACCTCACAAAAGGATTCTTTCTTTAATGCAGCCACAATGAAGATGCTTCATTTAATGTTTCTGAGGGGCTTAGAATCCCTTGAGATACTGATATTACATAAGTTTTATGTAGGTCATCCTTGTCACTTCAGAATATCTGGGCTCTTCCTCACCGGAGAACAAGACTTGCAGCCTACAGACTTTTAGAAACCATAATGAAATTGTGGATTCGAAGCATTCATCTGCCAGTCTGCGCTGACGTAAGCCTGAAACATTGTTCTCAAGCTAGTGCTCTTGAAATTTACTCTGAACTAAAAGAAGTTCCCAACAGCCTGCCACTATTACTGGAGAAAGAATGTACAACAGCCATTTAGGCTGCCATTTTGAGTGGCACTTAGAGGCTACTGCTTGGAGTTGACATAGCAAATAATGAGGCTGATATTCAGAGGACCCAGCCAGCAAGCAGAAGTGATATAATTGTTACTCCTTTCTCTCAGACTTCCTCCCCTCTATCTTTTCCTGGCTTGTCCCCAAAATAAATTACTCTGTTGTTAGCGAAAATCAGTAATGGAGAAGAGTTATTCTGTTTAGTTTGTGAACTGGTATTTTGAAGTTTCCTTAATGACTAATATAGTGGAGAGGTTATTATTAAAATATGCTGAGTTTAGAGTATGCTAAAGCTCTCTTAAAACTCAGTTTAGTATCTATTACAGGTGAGTCAAACCAAATACAGCATGTTTGAGTGGCTTCTTATGTTTTTAGTGTCTGTTTCCCATAGTACAACACAGAACCATACAGCCAGTAAGACTGTCTTCACCATCTTCCTTGCTGCTGGTCAGAGCAATAGCAGAACATATGTCACGCTAGGAAAATCAAAAGGCTCCTTTTTGTCCGTTCACTCCTCTCCTGAGGCACAAAGCAAGTGACCGTTATTTATGAAGTCATATGTATCACCGGCTGCATCTTGTCCTCCCTTCTGTCACGTGAGCTCTGTTGTACGGCAGTTTTCTTCTCCCTCCCAATCCTCATTTCTTCACTGTGGTAATGCAACACTTACACAGTTATGAGGGAAGGCATGATAGTGTTTACACAAAAGCTGATACTGCTGGGAAGTGTCTCAGGGCTACCATTTTCATCATTAGGCAAACAGCTCTACTTGTACTCTTAATGTAAAATAATAAGTTTCTGGCCCTCCTCCTTCTTCATGGAAAGCTGTGCATCTTTTCCACATTTTTTAAAAATGAAAATTTAGCACCTGTTACCAGAGAAGATTTTCTGAACAGCAAGAACATTAACAAAATTACTCATACATACTAAGGAAAATAAACCTGATTGACAGGAGAAGTGATTCTCATTCAGATGATTTTGAAGATCTTTGAATTATGATTGCCTGTATGAACACCTAATGAAACTGAAGAGTTTCCCTCCAAAGCATCCAAAATTAACGCTCAAATAGTGGCCTTCCACCTGAGAAGGATGTTGAGATTTCTCTTCAAGGTAGGAATCCTTGCCTAGTTTACTGATGCTGGTGCAGACAGGGCTAAGCTTCTCTGCCTACATCTTTTGCTTTGGGCGACAAGACCCTGAATCTCACACATGGGTACACACTTGGTCATATTCATTCCGGTTCTCATTGGTATGTTGAAAGTTTAATATATTTGGTTGCCAAGCAGACATTTATGACCTAGACATCAGTCAGACTGGCTGCTTCAGCCTCATGGTCTGGCCTACATTTTGGTTGAGGTTCCCAGATTTCCTTGCAGACTTGTATAGTCTGCAGAGAAAGTTCTTCTGTTTCAGCCATATGCTTCTGGTGACAGGACTTAGCTAAATGGGTGTACACTCTTCTGCCATAATCAAATCGTCTTCCAGCCATGCAGATTCACATTAAAAGAAAACAGGAAAACCAAACCTGATCTGAATAATATTTAGAATTATAGGATGTATTTGGTTTATGTGGCAATGTTTTGGCAGTGTGAGCGGCAACAAAAGTGACTTGTGTGGAAAGCTGATAGAAACTTCCTCCATGTTTGATAGAGCCAATGCCAGCCAGCTCCAAGATGGACCTGCCACTGACCAAAGCCAAGCCCATCAGCAACAGTCATAGTGCCGCTGTGATAACGTAGTTAAGAAGGGAAAAAAAACCCAAAAACAAAACCAAAAAAACCCAACCTGAACAATGGCAGCTGAAGAGAGGAGTGAGAACACATGACAGAAACACCTCTGCAAACACCAAGGACAGTGGAGGAGGAGATGAAGGAGGTGGCTCTGGGTACCAGAGCAGAGGTTTCCCTGCAGCCCATGGTGAAGCAGGTTATCCCCCTGCAGTCCATGGAGGACCCCATGCTGGAGCAGGTAGATGCCTGAAGGAGGCTGTTACCCAGTGGGAAGTCCACACTGAGCAGGTTTGCTGGTAGGACTTGAGACCCCACAGGGGACCCACACTGCAGCAATCTGTTCCTGGTGAACTGCACCCCCTAGAAAGGATCCACGCTGGAGCAGTTCCTGAAGGACTGAAGCCTGTGGGAACGACTCATGTTGGAGAAATTTGTGGAGGACTGTCTCCTGCTGGAGGGATCCCATGCTGGAGCAGGGGAGGAATGTGAGGAGTCCTCCCCTTGAGGAGGAAGGAGCAGCAGAGACAGTGTGCGGTGGACTGACTGCAACCCCCATTCCCCATCCCCCTGCACCACTTGCAGGGAGGAGGTGGAGAACTTGGGAATGAAGTTGAGCCCAGGAAGAGGGGAGTGATGGGGGAAGGTGTTTTTTATTTCTCATTATCCTACTCTGATTTGATTGGTAATAAAGTAATTTTTTTTTTTTTCCTAAGTCGATTCTGGTTTGCTCATGACAGTAATGGGTGAGTGTTCTCTCCCTGACCTTATCTCAACCCATTACCCCTTCATTATATTTTCTCTTCTCTGCCCAGCTGAGGAGAGGGAGCAATAGAGCGGCTTTGATGGGCACCTGGTGTCCAGCCAGAGTCAGTCCTCCACAATGGAAAACTAGAAGGCTAACAGTTGCTCTAAGGGAATTAAAAAATCACATTTTCTGTTGAATAGGTGTGAAATAGCTCTAATTAAACAGAAAAACAAAACAAAACAAAAAAAACCTTGAAAAAAAGAGAGAAGAGCTATTGTAAAAAAGTGGATAAGTTACCTGACTCTTGAATTGCTTATTATGACAGAGCATTTCCAGTATCATTAAAGAAAAAAATGAAAAATCTTTTTTCTTCCCCTGTGATCTTTTATTTCTGTCTTTTGGAATATTGCTAACTGAGTTACAAATAACTTCATTTATGTATAGCAAATGCTAGTGTTTCAAAGAAGAGTTTGTACTTGAAATTTCGTTCACAATGGAGTTGGACAAGGAAGGATCAACATTGACTGAGAGACAGCAGTGAAAGAGAAGGAAAAAATTGTCTTAGTCTAATACAAAAGGAAGCTGATAATGGACTATCGAAAAAGGCTTTATGAGTGCTTAAATATTTTCATTGATGGACTGGATGAAGGGCTCGAACAGCTTTGCTGAATTGCTCAAGATTGCTTGTGTCTTAGGATAAGTCCATAAGGAATCTAGCAAAGTCAGGAGAAATGTTACCAATGAACAAGACAATGTACCCTGGTCTTTGAGCTAATCCTGATGTTAAAGGTTTTTTAAATTGAATGCACTGCACTTGTTCAAGAAAAATCCCTAGATCTTAGCAGCCTAGTGAATGTCTGTTCCGTATAGTGTCACAGCAAAATAAAACAAAAAATATATTTATTTGTTTTAAGTAAAGGATGTATAACAGTTTGAACATTAGGCTTGCAAGAATACATATGTGCATGTACGTGTATAAACATATATATTTTTATATATATATTACACATGTATGCTGCTCAAATTACAAGTACATATAGCTATGAAATATATCTGTATTACCATTGTTTGCATTTATTTTGGTGACCACATGGAGTCTAGCAGATGTTTTCAGATATCATCTTTAGTCAATGTACGTTCCAGGCCTTCACTGCATCATTCAAAAAACCACACCAGAACTTCATCTCTAATGGTTAGCAATGCTCTTTTCATCTGCTGGGAAGATATATCCATGACTAATTTTTACATTCTTTTGATCTTGTAAGCATATTTAGTTTTGACAGTCCTTGTCTTTCCATTGTGTTTATCAAGTAAGTGTATTTATAGAAAATAATCTTATCCTGCCCCAACTTTTGTTTCACTTGTCTCTTCTTTTAAGATTTGTTCTCTGAAACCTCTTATCATCTGAGTAGGCTGGTTTTTCATTGAAATTACTATTCTAAACATAGCTAATCAGAAGTGAGCCTGATGTTCTAATGAACCCTTAGTAAAGACTTGTACAATAGAATCAATATTTTCTTCTCTTTACTGAAAATACCCCATCTGCTGCTTCCTGGAATTAAATTGTTCACAGCTACACAGCATTTAGTTTGCATTATCATCAACAATTATGTCCAGTTCCCTTTTCATTTTGTTAGTGAGACCCCAATCTATAGTAAAATTTCTGCAACAGTGGTATCTGAAAGTTTCTTAACAATATATCTTTTCCTTCCTTTCAGATGATTTGTGATCATATTAGCCCTCATTGTTAGATGGAGGATGCAGTTTTAGACATCACTACTTGGATCTGCTGTCGCAATTTTTACACACCTAAGAAATGTGTGCTCAAATTGACAAGAATAACTGATGAGGAAGAAACAGAGGTATGTGCAGTGACTGGCAGAGCAAAAATGAAACAATGCAAAACTCTTGTGCTAAAACACGTATATTGATGCATTCACAAAACTCAGTGAGAGGAAAGCAAGGCCAAAGGAAAAGCAAAAATATTGTGATCATTTTTACAATTCTGTCATACAAAGTACAGAAAGGGATCTCTTGCATTGAGATGCAGATATAAACAAAATATGAGAAAGATTTCGTATGTTGAAAGAAGAACAAGATTTGAATCTCAGCAGAAGATGCCTATTTACAGACTTTTACATCCATGTGGCCATTGAGGAAATTAAGAAGCTGATGACTCAGGTACAGTTGTGCCATCCTATAAACATTCAGCTCAACACAGACACTATAAAATAAACACTTTCTGCTAGAAACAAGGTAGAAGAACTGTGTCAAGATTTATCAACAGCAAAGTGATATGATAGGATCATCTTGTTAACTTACTTAGGAATACAATCTCTGCCACAAATAAATTAAAATTTTTTCAAGCAGTAGCAAAGTCTAATGCACTCATATTTCCTTAAGTATTTTTATTGAAGACTTCTGTGTGATAGATTGGAATATGGAAGTTTGAAATTCCATTATCAGTAGGAAGTAAAATTGCCACACAATTTCTCTTTTTTGGGTATGAGATAGAGGTGAAAGTGGAGGGGGGTGCAGGGGACATTTCTTCATTATTTCTTGACTAGTTTAATCTTTTATCTGCTTTTTTTTTTTTTGCTACTATATTAAAAATTACAAACATTGGCTTTATCTTCCTCTGAAAACTTCACACTGATTACACAGCTAGATACTATTTTAGAGTACAAACTACACGAATGCTCAGTGGCAGTATTCTGTGGTCTTGAAGCCATGTGACAAAGTGGACAGGCAGGCTCACGATAAGTGGCTTCAGTGGACAGGTGCTGAAACTGTGCAATGTGTTTTAATATTTTAGAATATTTTTTTTCCTATCTGCAGAGGATTATTGATTCATTTTATGGTGTTCTGGAATCCAGGGGGTGTGTCAACACTGTGTATGAGATTGTGCATTGTGAAAAGACATTCCCATTTGTAGATTACTGAACAAGCACTAGTCTCATAAGCAGCAAGGGAAGTTCTCCAGCTTGCAGGGAGTTACCTGCAACGACCCCTTTCTTAATTAGAAGAAGAGCAGGTATCTTTCTGCTAGTCTCAGCTCTTCCTTTGTTCTTTGTTCTTTAGGGAGTTAATCTGACACACACTTTATAAAGTAATGGAGTATGATATTAGCTAAATGGTCTACACAGTCTTTACTCAGATGGTTCTAGCTATTAATCTAAAATGTAATTTTACATTTGCAGTCCTTATACAACAGTAATTCTAGATACAAGTGTGAGAAAATACAGATCATTTGTGAATAAAGGAAGATTTCTTAATTTTGTGCACTGAAGGGTACATTACGTTTTGGTCATGCTTCCCACTGCACTCAATCTAGAAGCAGCATCCTCAAAAGCTAGTGAACACTCAAGAATTATCTGAAGTAGAAAAAAAAAAAAGCAACTAACAGGACCAGTGAAGCAGAACACTCAAAAAAGATTAATCAGCTAGAATTTGCAATAACTGAATCATTATACCAAATGTGATCAATGATAACAGAAGAAACATTTAGCCAAAAGGGACATAAATATCTGTGGTCCTTGCAGAAGTCATTTATTGATTGAACTTGTTTTGTCAAGTGTTTTTGATATCTAGGACTAGAGTCAGGCTATGAGTAGTGCCAGGCTCTATGACATAGGGGGATTACGGTACAGTGCTATATTTGTTTTTCTTTACTCTTTGATGAAATTTTTCTTTTAGACACTTCATTGCTGTTGCTGTCTTAACAACATTTTATACTTAGGTATCTTCATAGAAGAACACATATGTACAATATACAGTAGGCTGTAATAACTAAGGCTATTCCACATGGATCTTCAGCATATTAATACTTATCGAAGTCTATGAAAGAGGTATTCAAGGTTAAATATATTTAAGGGTTGTTCTGAATACAGATGATTTTACATTATTCTTTGACCGCTTTCTTTTATCAGAACCCATAGTGAAATGTCTTGGATCTACTGTATGAAAAGTGTGGAAGTGTCTGATGAAGGTTTGAGTGCATTGATATGGGCATGTTGACAAAAGAATCATACACAATTTATCAGCTATTTTTAAATTGCCAGAACTGGTCTCTAGAAAGAATATGTTCTATTAGGTCAATAGGTATTAGGTTATAGATATTATTCTAGATTAGTAAACTGAAGTAGTATCTGAAACATAAAAGTATGTTTCACACTTTTTGTAATTAATATAAAAGAGTATTAGAAACAAAAGCATGTGATGTACTGCTATACCCCCCAACAGTAGTAATTGGCAATAATTTGAAATGGGAAATCTCTTAGATTATAAATTGTCTGTTGTCTCTATAATCAAATTACAAGGAAACTGGGAGGGAGAGATAATCCCATTTGTTTGCAATGTTATTCTGAAAAAGGACTGTATACTGAAAGTACACAAAGAAATATTTAACAAGGGAAGAATTGTTTTCAGAGCAGGTTCAATACAATTTAAGAGGCTGAAAATTGGGAATTAGGCAGAATCTGGAACTGAAAAGAACACGGAAATTAGTAGATATATAAAACATTAAAAATTTCTGTATACAAAAGAAACAGAATCAGATGAAAATATAATTCTAGATGGACTTACCCTCAAGACTTAAAAGTACATATTAAGGTAGCCAAAATTATACTTGAATTTAAATAAGCCACAAATGAAAATTTTATTAAAATTTTCTGCAATCATTAAGATAAAAGAAAAATATTTAAAATGTCAGAACCCTGTATAGGAATAAAAGGAAACAGTAAATCTGAAGAAAATAGCATTGCTTGTTTTCAAGCATATGGAGAGTTCAAAGAAATCTGATTAATAGTTTCAGGAACTGTAACAATATATTGAAACTTAGCAAAAAAAAATGTAATAAGTAATTTATTCAAGGTTAAAATTTGGTTGTATGAAAAGGTCTGGCAATGACCCCTTAAAGTTCAAGCAAAAGGAAACTTGTAGTTTTGGAAGTCTGAGCATCCAAATTCCAATTGAAAACCTGTGTTGCTAAGTAAGAGGAGAATAGGATGTCAGTACCTAGACTACTTGCTGGTAACAATCCAAATAAGAAAGTGAATTTTGTTTTGTTTCAGTGTATTTGGTTATACATATATATATATATTTAAAATAGGAGAAAATGCATCAAAACACAAAAAGCAACAAAAACATTTTATTCCATAATCTATATTAGATGTAACTATTATCCATTTCCTCACACTCACTTCTGCCTTAGGGATGTACCTATCCACATATTTATTGATTCATCAGGAACGCTTACAAAGCATGTAGGGTTTTTTTCAGAATAATGAAGTACGTAGCTTTTTTGACTATATCCAGAATGATACAGGCTATGATAAATCTTATGTCTGCTCACTGTTTCTTATTAAATAAACCATTTGATTTACCTTTTCTGATGGTACTCTATAAATGAGCAAAAATACCATAATGCAACAGAATATATTGTCTAAGCTGTTTTGCATCTTCTGACTATGATCATCACATGAATAACAGTTTCTTTTACTATCAGCTTGATAAAGCCTTTTCCTAGTAGAAAAAGCTGATCAGATTTAAAATAAGTAAACTTCAAAGACAGTACACCTAATTTTTTACAAGAATAAACTCTACACTATTTTATGTATTTAATAAGTGGAAGGTATTTTATTTGTAACTGCGTTTCCCTGCCTTCTTATTCATTAGGAAGTATTTGATAGTTTTCCTTTACTGTGGCATTTTTGAGATGAACTTTTTAATTTGCACATGTGCTAATTTTAAAAAGATGATTTTTTTTTTCCCATTATAATGTTAGAGTATCTAACAGGGAAAATATCCACAATATTCTTGGTAAATAAAGATGTCATTAAAATCTGAGCTAATAGGCACTGAACCTGTATTGAAGTCATGTTTGACCTTCAAGACTTTGTATAGTCATTACTGTAGCTGCATACAGCTGTAGCAGAGCCTCAGGAACCTTGGTTTTTTTCCTTTGGTGAGAGTGAAAAGCAGAGACTAGAAGTCTAGGTAATAAAAATCAAAAGACTTGAATAAGATAAGAGAATGATGCTTGCATATCTATTGCTGGAAGTGAAAATCTGTGTTACATGGGAGCCTACAGAGTTGTAGTGTGTAAGAAGAGGCCCCAGGGGACTACTTCATCCCACCAAAATTAATTGAAGTAGGATTTTGCATAACGAGAAAATTTTGTGGTCACCCATTTTGTGAGTTCAGCATGCTGAGTTTTCCAATCCAGTTGTTTACAAGTACAATGTCATTAGAAAAAAAAAGGAATATTGCACCAAAATCATGCTATTCCAGGGTTTACCAAGCAGCCAATCATCTTGTTGTACTGACAAATTTGCAAAATATGCTTTACAATCTTAGGTAGCATGGAAAGCCTACATCAAGACCCTTAAATATAATTTGACTCTAGGGTTCGGTTTTCCAAATAAACCAAAAATAGTTAATCAGAAGTTATCAATGGGGAATGACATAAAGGTTGTCTTCATCCCAAGATCTGCCATACCAAAGTCCTTTCTCTTTCTGGCTAGAGGATATGAGGAAAAAACCCACACAACTACTTCCCTTATAAACTTGCAAAAATAAGAGGACAGGAAAAAAAAAAAAGAGGACATAACTTACTGATCAGCTGTATAATACCAGTGAAAATATCAAGCAGGTCTGCCATGGTGGAGGGGAGATGGAAGCTGTTGATAGCGACTTCACTATTGCTAAAGGTTTTGAGGTCAGAACTGAGTTCTGAAATCCACTGGGAGTTAACTTCACAAATCCCAGCATTCTAGTCCTTCCTAGAAGCTTCCTCCTGAATTATAGTGAGTTTCTTCACAGATGCCTGATGACATAGGAGTTTCACATCCTCTCTGTGCCACCCCTTTTAGCCTAGAAAGGACTAGAGTGTTGACATTTCACCAGGTATTAAGGATGCTGGCTGTCAGCATGTAGTAAAACTGCAGAAGGCTTTAGGACTGCATGTCTATGTACAAAAGGTAGACATTCAATATGACCTGGAAACACACACTGTGGCACAGGATGAAGAAGGAACGAGGAGGCTGAATGAAGCTATGAAAAAAATAGTAAAATTTCACTAAGACACACTAAGGAGAGCTGGACATTTTGGGGAATATTTCACAAAATCGCTAAATCGCAGAATCATAGAATGTTTGAGATAGGAAAGGACCTCTGGAGATTTTCTAGTCCAACTCCAGATGAGTTTTGACTTCCCTAAAGTCATCCCAGCATGTAGGTTCTCTACTTCTGTCCTGAAATGCCTAACCCTCCTTCCACATTCTGTATACTTCCTTTTGATATTTCAGTTTAGTCAAGCACTCCTTGTTCATCCACGCGGGCCTCCTGCCGCCTTTGCTTGATATCCTGGTCGTGGGGGTAAGCCATTCTTGAGCTTGGATGTGATCCCTGAATAACAACAAGCTCTCCTGGACATCTCTTCTCCCTACAGCTGTCTTCTGTGGGGTTCTTCCAAGCAGGTCCCTGAACAGCACAAAATCTACTCTACTGAAGTCCAAAGCTGTGATCCTACTTTTTGCCTTGTCCCCTTCTCTCTGGATCTGAACACCATCATCTCACGGTCAGTGCAGCCAAGGCTTTCCCTTACATTCCAATCTCCCAGGTCTTTCTTGTTTCTAGATACCATGTTCAGAAGAAGACCTACCCTTGTCCAATCATCCAATTGGATTGTTAGGATGTTGTCATCAGTGCTCTCCTGGATTGCATGTGGTATCAGGGCAGTTAAACTGTCCATTAAGATGAGAGCATATGAATATGACACGTCCTTCTGTTAGAAGGACTCATCTGCTTTTTCTTCTTGCTGAGGCAGCCTATAGCAGACACCCATGGCAACATCACCCGTGTTTGACTACCCTTTAACCCATAAGTTCTTGACTAGCTTGTCATCCATCCCAAGGTAGATCCCCAAGTGTGCCTGCTATTTTTTTCACATGAAGAGCAACTCCCTCTCCTTTCCTTCCCAGCCTGCCCTTCCTAAGGACTCTATGCCCATCCATTGTGGTACTTTAGTCATGACAGTCTTCCTACCACATCTCTGTGACCCCAATATGATCGTAGCCTGCACCTGCACACAGATTTCTAATTCCTCCTGTTTGTTGCTCATGTTGGGTGCATTAGAGTACTGGGTGCTTCAAGCAGTCACCCAGTCAAGCTGATTTCCCTCCCAAAAGTGTGAGACCTTTCCCCATAGCACGTTCCCCATAAGTGTGTTGGCGCTTCCTTATTTGTGTGCATGTGCTTGAGGTGGATTGCCTCTGCATAATTTGACTACTGTCAAACACTGAGGTTTTACTCTACTAATTTTTCCTCAAAGGATTCATTCAGCCATCTGACAGACATTTGATAGATATTAATTAAATGTATGAAACAACATATTTGACAAGTGTTTCCAGTTGTTTGTCTCTCCTGGAAAGATTTCATTCAGAAACTGTCTAAAATACAAAGATGTTTTTGCTGAATATTCATGTAAAGGTACTTTAAGATGTGATGCACAGCAGTTTTGTAAGCAGTCCGTATAGGGTAAGGAGGACAAGAGGCGAAATAAATGTTTCACCTCAGGTAGTAGACTTTTAAATTGAACTGAAAGTGAGTGCATGCATTTCTGAAAGGGAAATTTGAGTACGCAAACAGTTTTTAAAAATCCTATACTTGTCTGCTTCTAGCCTGGAACCTGAACACTGCTACTTCCCATGTGAGGGTCCCTAAAAAAGTAGCCAGCAGTGGGACGAATAACTGGTGAGACTCAGAATTTTGAAAGATCAAATCTGTTCTATCAGCCCTTCATGGGTCTATTTGACATTTTAGAGGAGTTATAGAAACATAAGTTTAAATAACCTAGAAATACACAGATTCAAATATAGTTTTCCGTTGTTCGATACACCTTTCTTGCAGCTCATGATTCTGTAACAAAAACTGCTCAATTTACAGACTGAACAGAACTCAGCAAATTGGCTCCTTAGGTTCAGTTCTCCTTCAGTTGTCTCACCCAAGACACTATAAAGAACTGCCTTGTAGGCTTTAACTGTGAGTAGTATGCTCTGATCTACTCCTGCAACTTCATAATATTTGAACTTTCTGTTTCCCAGGGCACTGCAAAAACCTTTTGCTCCTGTTACTCTTGAAATAAAAAGCAGTGTTCTTTATGAATTTTTAACACCGCACACTTTTCTTGCCAGTGCTTTCAGGCAAGTCACGTCAGTATCTGGACACTTGAATTTGAAGCTCAAAGCCTGACTGCCTCTATTTGTAAACAAGTGTGAACAGCATGAGCACAGTAGTGTCACTTCCCAGTAAATTCAGTGTTAAGAAATTACAAATGTATGTACTATAGAACAGTTTGACAAAGCTGTATTGAAATACATTATTCATAGTAATCTTTTTCAAAACCTGACATTTTTGAAAGTTTTTCATTTTGTGCATCATAAAATTGTAATGCTGGTCTTGAAAATGGGAAAAACAACAACAACAAAAAAGCCAAATGTGTTTAGCCTTTTGCTTTCAAAGAACCTTTTCCAAAGAAATGAAGTCTGTTGCTTTTTCCTCACCTCAAGGACTGCTCATTTTTTGTCTAATTATCACAAATGAATTACAGCTGATCTTTATCTACTGTGGCATTCCCAGCCTGCGTTTTGTGTGTATGCGTGTGCGTGGTCAGGGGAAATAATATGTGTCAAGACTGGCTTATAAAATCAGTTCTAAGCCTTTAACCTTCAGCAGAACACTGAATAATTGAGGGGTCTATGGACACTGACATTTATGGCAAAGTAGGAAAATAGAAGTCTATTGATGGGGCTGTATCTCTGATCACAGTTCATAGTCCCCTTTCAGCGGTGGAGTTAACATTACCTGCTTGATGTCAGGCGCTGCAGTGATCGCTGCCAGATGGTCCCAGGCTGATGGTCCCAGGTCTCCTGTGCCAGTGATAGGTCTTTTGCTGATGTGATCAACATAATTCAATCACTGTCAGTACTTATTTCGTCCCTCTTTCTCCATGCTAGTCACTTGCTGACTTTTCCCTTCTGTACTCTTGACTTTTGAAAAATATTAGCACAGGGGAAAATAAAAGAGAGCATTCGCCAACTTCAATCTTAATAAACTTCAGGTTTTGTTTTGACCCCCTTAATTCCCATAGTGATATTTATGAATGTAGTTTGATTTGTAAGAGCTGCCCCTTGAATTCAGGGAATGTTTTTGTGCTTGAAAATATTGTTGTGGACTAAATGGAAGCATGACTTTGTTGAATTTTACTAACTTGTTGAATTATGTTTCTTCTGTCAGAAAACTTTATCACTCTTGTTACAAATCTTATCTGAAACAGCTGTTAGAGTTTTTATAGACTCTGTTTATGTATGTTAACTACTAATTCGTGACTTCTTAATTTTAAAAATATTTTCTTTTCCGGGAAAATATTACACTGTAAAAGTAGCTTTACTGTTTTCAACTCTTTCTTTAAAACATTACGATATTTACTTCCTTTTCTCTTCCTTCTAGTTCATAAAAAAAATGCTGTTAAGAGTCTGTGGAAGACAGTGTCTGAAAGAAAGGGCAGCTGGAGAAGGATGCACTTCCAGTGTCCCTACTTCTGTCTTGCTCTGTAACCTCCATCATAAATGGACTTTTCCAAGGAACAGACCCTAGCTCTAGAGAAAAATCAGATCAGCTCTGGAGCAGGTGTACTGATGTGGAGAAAGAGATGGTGTCTTTTTCCCCCTATGACTTTCCAAATCTCTGATCACCCCTACAGTGGTATATGTCTATAACATGATGTCTTGTTTTGGTATCACTATTGTGAAGACTTCCAATGGTACTGTCCATCATTTTATGACAGCTACTTCCATTTGATTTACACTGAAGACTGACAAATATACTCATAACTTTAATATAACATTTAAAAAAGAAGTAAGAAACTAATGAACTTTTCAATGTCAACTGCTGAGAACTCCCACAAATGATAACCATTAATTAATAATTTCCATAGCCTAACATTCTTTCTGTCCAAAAGACAAGCTACTTTGGGTGCCCTGAAACCATCCGCTCAGCTTTCCAATTCCTACTTGTTCAATTTAATAATGAAAAATGACATGAAAATGAAAGAATACTACCTTACTTCCCCCAGTAGTTTTGAGAAAAAAAAAATCCAGTCCATGAGCAAAGTAAGATCTGTCACAGCACATAGCTAACAAAAGCCTGTGCTAGAGGAATTGATAGGTCTTTTTTTCCTTTTTTTTTCTTTCTTTTTTTTTTTTAATGCCCAAACCACAATTATTGGGTTTTAAAAACAGAAATTGCACAAGTGATCATTACATCTGTGATGCAGCAAACAAAATGGAAAAGCAGCGAACCAGTTGTCATATTTCCCAGTGCTTTAAGACACACTGATATATATGCAGATATACAGCCTCCTTTTTACCAGTGACAATTTACAGCTTTCTGCTGCCACTCTCCAACGCTGTCAGTCGAGCTTCTGTCCCTGCTGGCCCAGCTCTTCTGAGAGGAACTGAAGTGGCAGATAGCCCATCACTATAAGATGCAGATTAATTTTACGCTTCCTTTCTGAGGTGTGTGTGTGTTGCTGATGTCGCCTTCAGCATAACACAGCTGTATCTATAATCTTATAATTACTGAGGATAGATACTTAGATGTAAATATAAACCTTTAGATATATCTTATAAAGAAATACAAATATTCAACCACACTTGTAACTATAAAATTAAAGTCTTTATAAATATCTGTCTTTTTACATATAGCCGTTTGTGTAATATCACGTATCTGTTGTATAGTATATCATGCATATATAGGAAATACCTGTGTTGGTATGTACAAATATCTGTATACGGATATATAAAAAGATCTATTTCTGTATGTATATATGAAAGTGCGAAGATCAGATTAAAACCTGTGGATTAAGCCCCGACATCTGTAGTAGAAAAAACAGCCATATCTCCAGTAAGAAAGTCTACCATAAAATCCATTACAGGAGGCAAAATCTTCAGAAAAGGATTCCCAAATGCAGAGCGGGGAGCTGACAAGCTATGTGGCAGGGAGCACTGAAGACATGCGTTGATTTGACTCTCGTGGTTAAATCCCATGGAAAATGATGGTTCATATTCTTTCAGGGAGAGGATGTGAAGGGGCCTAAATATCCTGAATCCTCAATGTGTGCTGGTCTACAAAGGAACGTCAGCCACACTCAAGATGTGGAAAGGTGTTGGCTGTCCCATTTTGTGTATTCTGATATGCTCAGTGTACCAGATACACAGCTTCTTTTTCATACATGTAAAGTGTGGGAACTGAAGGAAAATAAAAATTATTATTTTATTTTGCTAGTATGTGAGTTTTGTGTGCACTGTCTTATACGTCTGTTTCTTGAAGTGTTCAACAAGGGGAAGCGCCAGCCGCTGCAACTGGAGAGGAACAGCCTCAAGCACCAGTAAACACTGAAGGCTGACTGGCTGGAAAGCAACTTCGCAGAAAAGGACCTGGGGGTCCTGGTGGGCAAGTTGAAGATGAGATGATGATTTGCTCCTGTGGTAAAAGAGGCAAATGATGTCCACCATTAGCAGGAATGTTTTCTAGCAGGTCAAGAGAGGTGATCCTTCCTTCCTACTCAGCACTGATGAGGTCACACTTGGAGTGCTGGGTCCAGTTCTGGGACACAAGAGAGACATGGACATACTAGAGAGAGTCCAGCAAAGGACCAATAAGATCATGAAGAGACTGGAGCATCTCACATATAATGAGACACTGAGAGAGCTAGGACTGTTCAGCCTGGAGAAGATAAGCCTCGGGGATGCATTCATCAATATATATAAATACTAGAATGGAGGGTAAGAAGAGAATGGAGCCAGGCTCTTTTCAGTGATGCCCAGTGACAGGACCAGAGGCAGTGGGCACAAACTGAAACACAGCACGCTTCATCTGAACATCAGGAAACACTGGCAGATGTTTCCCAGAGGAGTTTTGAAGACTCCTACCTTGGAGATATTAAAAAACCATCAGAATGTGCTCTAGGTGGCCCTGCCTGAGCAGGGATATTGGACCAGAGGACCTCCAAGGTCCTTCCAATCTCAGCCATGCTGTGATTCTGTGACAGCTTTGATGTCAATTTATGGATGACACTAAGCCAAAAAAAGCCCACAAATACATCTGGCTACAGTAAATGCTGAATGGTATGTGTGTGTCCGGCAACTGTATGAAAGTACAAACTGTAACTGATATTTTAGAATATGAAAAGCACATAGCACATGTGCAATGAACAGAATTGAAATGAAAATGTTGGGCTTTACTAGCTTTTACTTCATCTATTCTAAACTATTCTTTTCCTCATTTTTATTCCTTTTTAAAAATAAGCTGTTATAAGCCCAAGGTTGGAATGTTTACTATATTTTTGTTATTATATCCCTGCCATTGGCAACTGTTTTTCCTTTCTTTAATTTGTGTCTGATACTTGTTGAAATAAACATGAAGAAATGGGCAAATTATTAAAGGATTTTTTTTTTTTTAAAAAAAAAGGCTTTTATCTGTTTTCCAGAGGATCTCCTCAGATGAAAATTATCATTTATTTTTCACATTCAGCTATCAGTCTGTATAAGAAAGAATGACGATACCTGTTTTTTGTAGGAGAAATCTAGTTTGCTTAGTTGACAGAGCTTGTGCCCTAGGGGTAGTAACCATTGTATTCTTTGGTAGAAATTATGATTGAGATGAGTCTTTAAATGTGTTGATCTTCACAACCTCTTGACTTTGCAGAACATAAGTGTAATCTCATTGGCTGGACAAGCTATACATTTTCCCCAGGATTTTCATATCTTATGTTGGCTATCACTTGACTTTCAGCAGCAGTTCAAGTCCCAGGTCTAAGTTTTTTACATCATCAGAGTGTCATGGCCAGGTGCATCAGACAGTGCATATTAGTTCATGAGCAACCTTTCAGAACGATATAACTGATATAACTAACACCCATGGTGAAGCTACTGAAAGCCTCAGATAAACCTAAAACTCAATGGGCATAATGACTAAATTATGTTGTCCCTAAAAATGGTCCCTTCAGGTCAGATTGTCAGATTAGCAGCGAATTCCTAGGGCTGAGTCCCAGTGTTGCAACACTGCAATCTGTGCTTTATCTGTCCATAAATGGACAGAACACAGTAAAGCACAGTGTATGTGAAGTCTTGTTTGCGAAAGGCTGGATTAAGGATGATAAAATAAATGTAAAATTCCACTTCGTAACAGTTTGCCTTCCCATTGGTATAACATACTGTTAGTATCAAGAACTCCTCAATAATGAGAGTAACTAGTTACTCCAGTTCTCAGAACTATATCCCGGGGGGATTAATTAAGGAATACTGTTTGAAGACTTCTGAATGGATAGCACACAGTTCCCATGTGTATTGTCCATTTTCTTGTGTTACAAGGAGAGATGGCAAGTAGCTGATGCAGAAGTGTTTGCTGTTATGTATTAATTTAGGCTTCAGTAAGTCTTACTGCGTTCATACATTGGGCCAGAAGATTGCTGGAATCTTTCCATACTTTGTCACAAACCGCAGTATCTGAAATAAGTGTAATGTACACGTGTCAAACCTAAGTACATAGTCACTCTCATTTTTCATCCTACAGTTAGTTTCAAATAGTATATAATTTAAGTTTTACTGCAGATAGAAGCATACTTGCACCTTCCCAATCTTAAAATTGTGGCTGAAACTTGAGCTATTGAAAGGTGGAATTGACTTCATACCATACAGTACCAATGAAAGATGCAGTTCTGCAGCTGACAGAATGTCTCCTGACATTGGTGGAAGTCTGAAGGTCTCAGCACTTCAAAGCACAAAAGCCTGTATAATTTTTAATTTCATGTTCTTTGCACATTATCTTTACATTCTATTTTGTGTAAATTCGTATTGAGTAATCCATTTGCAATGTAGAGGTACACGTGTCCACAAATGGTTTTAGATGTCAGCAGTACATTCAGAAGTTTGAAGTAGATTGCAGCAATAAAAGCATGAGCTACACTGCCTGTAATCCTTGTGTTCAAGGTATCTGGGATTTGGAAATTATTTTCATCTGTGACATTCACAATCTGATTTCATTCTGACACAGAAAATACCAAATATTCAGGAGTCTGCATCACTAGAGAACTGGCAGAGCACTGTAATCTGGATAAATAGTAGGACTCTGGATTTCAATAGCCTAACTTCATCCTTCATTGAGGAAAAGAAAAGGTAAAACTTTGGTTAAAAGTTTAAAAAGGTAAAAAAGTAAAATAAGACTTTTTGTGGTGGGGATTGGATGCACCATATGTGGATAGCTGTGAGCAAAACATAAGTTATCATCCTGCAACTTGGAAAAGCAGAGGCAGTGTGAAAGTTTGCACATGTTGGAAGTAGAGACAGAAGGAAAATTAGCCTAAAAAGACAGATTTTCACTTTGCAAAATGTGTTACTGCTTGCAGAACTGTATCAGATAACTCTCCCTATCTACTTTCAGTGTTCTGTGTACCTTTTAGTCATTATTATGTGCAATCTGATAACTAGTAATTGCAGTCAAAAATGAGATACTTAATTACTTAAGTAAACCGAGCAATAGAAGAAGTTTAAAGAAAAATGAGCAATACCTTGATCAAAATGAATAAGATGAATACATTCATTTTCTTTTTTTTTTTTTTCCCCCAAAGAGGATGATTCTTTTGGTGGCGGATATTCTATGCATAATTCAAAGTAAAAATTGCACACCCACTTTTTTTTTTGCTCAGCATATAACCTTTGTAGGCCATGGATTGCGATTCATAGCATTTTGAAGCTTCTGTGGTGGTACTAAATAATGCTCAGATTTCTGCATGCCTGGTCTTGCAATCCAAATGATAAGTATTTCTATTAAAAGAAGACTTACAGAAAAATTCGCTTCAAAGAGGCTAAGGTTCATTGTCATACTGACATTTTAAACTGTTATTCACAATTTGCTTTCTTGCAAATTACAATGGGGTAATTTATTCTGAGTGAAATACCTGAGGATGTAATTACATTTATCAATTTAAAACATTGTATCGTTCATGTCTGTTGCTAATAAGATCTGTGTCAAGATGTCAACTTCATTGGTGGTGTGGTTTTGTTTAGTGAGAAGGGGCCTAAGGTGGTAGCTTCTGTAGGAAACTGCTAGAAGTTGCTCCCCTTTGTTCAGTGGACTTGGCCGGGCCTAGGGTGGACCTGCTGCTGGCCAAGGCTGAGCCGATTGGGAGCAGAATGTCCCGTGATAACGCCTCTGCGATAACGTATTTAAGAAGGGGGAAAACAGAAAAAAAAAAAAAGGAGAACAGAGGATGTGAAGAAGCTGAGCGGGGGCAGAGGTGCAGAGGGGGAGGCACAGGCCTCATGGGCCTTGCAGGCCTCACCCTCTGGCCTCTCGCCAGGCAGCTGACTGGGCCCAACTCAGCCCTGCCTGGCTGCAAGAGGTGGAGAGGAGATCAGATGGATGATGTGAAGAGATCCTGAGAGGCTTCTGCCAGCCTGTTGTGAAGAACTTTTCTTGTGAGAGAAACAGCTGCAGATGCCAAGGTCAGTGAAGAAGGAGAGGGAGGAGTAATGTGGCTCCTGGCCAAGATTCCCCTGCAGCCTGTGGTGATGACCATGGTGGAGCAGGTTGTCCCTCTGCAGCCCAAGGAGGTCCACGGAGGAGCAGAGATCCACCTGGAGACTGTGAAGGACCCCACACCAGGGGAGGTGGATGCCTGAAGGTGGCTGTGGCCTGGGGAGGGCCCATGCTGGGGCAGCTGTTCTGGAGAGACTGCACTCCATGGAAGAGATAACCTACGCCGGAGCAGTTTCACGAAGGACTGTGGCATATGGGTGGGAACCCACAGTGGAGCAGGAGAGGAATGTGAGGAGTTCTTCCCCCAACTATGAAGCAGTGGCATAAAACAACGCATAATGGACTGACCGCAACCCCCATTCCCTCTTCCCCCATTGTGCCGCTCGGGGGGGGAAGGTATTAAAGATAATGTTAAGCTCGGGAAGAGGGAGGGGTGGAGGAGGTTTATCTTGTTCTCTGTCTCATTATCCTGCTTTTTTTAGTAATAAATGAATAGTTTTCTCCAGGTTGAGTCTCTTTTTGCCTGTGATGGTAACTTTAAGGATTTCTCCCTGTCCTTATCTCAAACCTTGAGCCGTTTTTCTTGTATTATCTCCCCCTATTCTCTTGGAGGGTGAGGGGAGTGAGAGAGAGACTGCATAGTCTGGTCCCGATCGGGGCTGAACTGTGACAATTGGACAAAAAGATTCATAGAATTTACATGAGTCAGTGCCAAACATCAGCTGTTGAATGAAAACTCTTAAACTCCGTGTACTCCACCAGCACACAGAGTTTGTGCTTAAGCAATTGCTGCACTCATTGGTGACAGCAGAAATTATTCTTTTGTCTTCTAGCTCTGAGCTACAGATTTGCCATATCTTTCAATATACGAAACAATGGAAGTTGGAAGGGTTCACTTGGAAAATGTTTCACTTATTCCCCTCAGCTAAGTGACTCATATTTTGAACCCAAGGTTTGCAATTTCATGAGTCAATCCTATTTAAGAGGGCAACCCAGAACATCATACAGATAAGCAAAAGCTCTAACTCATCTCTCTGTCTCTCAGGCAAGAGTGAGAAAAGGAAGAGAGTTAAAAACCAACGCCTGCATAGACGCATAGACACTGCCACATACTGCTGGGAAGGAAAGTTAGGGTTTTTGTTTAGTGTCTGCACAGAAAGGATTGTGCAAAATTATGTGAAACAGCACGAAAGATTGATCTCTCGTACTTCAGTATAACTTGTTCTTTTTAAGCATTTGTGTTTTGTGTGTTTTGCAGAGATAAACAGTGTCAGAGACTTACTCACTAACAGAGTAACTTTTGCTTGTTTTTTTTTTTTTTTTTAAATTATTTGATTGGATGTAATAGTTAGAAAGCTGGGAATAAATGACAAGAAATCTATTACCAAGCAGTTTTCCCATACAAATAAAATA
>WHYT01016581.1:369368-418116 GCA_009806455.1 Tetrax tetrax | reverse complement strand
ATTCTTTTCCATTCTTTTTTTTTTTCCCTTGAAATGCTGACTTTATTTACATATGTTGCGTGGAACGAGAAAAAGACAAAATTATGTATTTATCAAAATGTTACTTTTTTAACCCTTGTGGACTGCATAAATGTTTACTTCTGTAAAATAAAGAATTTGGTCAATTCTAAGAGAAGTCTAAGATATCAGATAGGAATCTCATGGGATGAATGTTCTTATATGTAGCACCATGTATGATTTAGTAATGACTGACTTGAATGCTTTTCAAACTGATAAGACTAGTCTGGTGTTTGTACATGACCTATTGAAATTGTTATGGAAGTCTGTGTATCAAAGTTGTAGAAAATACAAAGAAATGCAACAATATTTCTTGGAACCGATCTCATTTCACTGGTTTAGTGGTTTGAACTTTTAAAATAATTCTTATAAAAATATTCAAAAGACATTAGAAACTGTAACGTCTACAAAAAAAAATAACAACATTTGAGTTAGAGAAACTACTCTCATGTATACATTGGTTAAGAATGCATAGAAATGGATGGTTTCCTGGCAGGATAAATCCATGACCATGGTTGTTTCATTCGGGATAGGATTTCTGACTCTAACCTTCTACAGAATCAAAGTTGGATTGATGTTTTTTTTGATGTTGTGCTTTTTTTGGATCACCAAGTTCAGGAAAAAATAAATAGGTTTTACAAATTGAAGGAAACATAAAATATTGAAATAACAATGTGAGCTTTGTAGTCTCACTGTATTTAACTTTTCTGTCTGCTTCCACCATGACATACAGTCAGAGTTGTTTTGTATTCTGAAGAAAGGAACAAGATAATAGGTTTTGCTTATGAACTAGTGGAGATACAAATCAAACATTGCACTTATATTAGAAATCAGATGAAACAGAAAAATCTACAGCTTCTAGCTTGTTGTTGCATTACTCAGATTATATGTGAACAGGAAACCACAGGACTTGAATTTTTTATATTTTCTACATCAATTCAGGAAGAGGTAATTGTCTATTTGAGAAAACTCACATTCACTGCTGGATATGGAAAACTCATATTCAGCTGGATATGGTGCTGTCCGTGTTCCTGATCTCTGCTATTCAGCTGGACCCTAGCACACTGAATGAGAGAAATCTCTTCCACATGTCTAGGAGGTGTTCAGACATTGCAGGTTTTTCAGACCAGAGCACTGGGAAGAACAATGCCAGAGGCAACATCCTTAGCAAATGCTTCTAATATGTAAGTTTAGCTTATATATTTATGTCAAGATAAGAATTGTTCTAGTTCATTCTATGCAAAAAATAATTATTTTAAAATATTTTAAATAAGTCCTAGTAGTATCTGAAAGATACAAATACAGTTGGGTCAAGCAGCGCTGTTTCTATATTTTTTTTTCAAAATTGCATTTGTTTAGTAATGTTATTTGTATTTAATCATCTTTGAGCAGAAAGACTGAAGATTGCATTGCGAAATACTCACTTTGGAAAAGAGTATCAATATTCATAATGTTAAATGCCATTACTACTTACATGAGCAGCATTGCTTTATTATGTCTCAGCAGCCACTGAAACAAAATTAGAGCTTGTAGTCTTGTTACCTCTAAAGCAGGTATGCTCTCCTAGTTGTCCTGCATCTTTCAGTTCTCTCTAACTAAATTTAATCTACCTGAATGTGTTTTTAAAATAATGATGAAGAGCAACAACTACAATTTAAGTGTTTGCTCTGACATGGACCTTAAACTAGTTTTCAGACATTAGATTCTATGGGATGTTTAATCATTTTCTCTGGCTGATGTAAATATTTTCCTGTATTTTTAAACAGTTCAGTCTATCTTAGTAGGCTTCATAAATGGAGTATTTCTTCCCCTCCTTAGGTTAAGTTAGCTGAATGCTTTCTGCTTAGTTTTGAACGCAATAGTACTAACTCATAAAATTAATTCCCATTTTGTGGGATTGTCAGAAATGAAGATTGCTCTGACCCCTGTTTGAACTCATCAGCTGAAATGAAGTTGTTCAGTGAGCTGGAGAAGACAAAGCTGAGTTCCAAGAAATTAATCAACTCCATCAGCCTCGCGATAGGCCTGAAAACGGCACACATCAGACTGACCCTGAGCAGCTCTGGATTCCCTCCGTAAATGAAAGTCATCATTCCTGGCAAGGAAGATACTAAATTATAGGCTTTTAAATTTAATTTTCAGTTTACTTGTGTTTTCGATTAGTGTGCCATGTTTCATAAAGATGGTAGTACCTTTAAGTAGTAAATGCCCTTCATCTACCAGCTCTATCCCTGTTGTAATAAAAAGGTAAATTTGAAGTAAAAACTGTTAACAAATGAAACATGTGGTTAAGGTTTTTTCTTTGTTTTTTTCCTTTCTCAGTGGCACCTTAAGCAACAATACCAAATTATTTTCTTCATACCAAAATCAATAACAGGCATGGAAATAAAAAGTAGCCCCACAGCCTGAGGCCACAGATTTTCATGACAGGCTACTAAAACTATCTTTCAGTAGCCTGAAGGTCTGCCACCTAATCATTCACTTTCCTTTCACTATTTAGTTGTCGGATATCTCTCCGGGCTAGTAAAACTTAAAGGCTATGTGACAAATTGTCTGCTAAAGAAACATTGTCCATTTTTGTCTCTGTGGAACTTCAATCTTTAGCACGTAGGCTGAAAAGTTCACAATGCTTTCTAAGGAAGTTAAAAGCTCTAACAAATCTTAAATACTTTCTTATTTTAATAAACGCAAAGCATTGAAACCATTGTTGTGTACCTTTCCAAATCAATAGTAAAAATCCTTTTTTTTTTTTATTTTTTTTTCCAGAAGGACAAGAGGGATACATAAGGGAAAACAAGTTTAGGATTCTTCAGTTAAGCTCTTAAAGATAAGGGAGCATGACAATTAGGGTTGAATGACTTACTTTGATTTCCCCATCTTGTGCATAGGCCTGACAGTATAACCTGTAATTAGGTAACTGTGGCAATTCCCAGCATCCATCAGAAGTGACATCTATCCTACTACAGTGCTGAGTGGAAACTGGAAGGTAATGAATGCTGTCAACTCAAAGTTCTCTTTCCTATATGTTTTTGTTTAAATAAACTTGGTCAAAATTTACATATTTAGCCTAGAATTCAAAATTTCATTTGTACCTTTTAAAAGAGTTAATTCTGATGGTTCCCAAATAAGAATTCTAGCAACTGCCTAATAATGTCAGCAGTAATTTCCTGTGAACTTGGAAGCTATTTAATAGACTAGACTGAGTAACATCTTCTTAGCATTCCAGACTAATAACGAGTTTCTAGACCTGAACTTGTATATTCTTTCAAGTGTATGGCTGGAGGCAAAATATGGACCTTCGCTTCTTAACTGCTCTTCAACATTCCTAATGTTCTGCTTTTCCCTCTACCTCGTTCCCTTCTAACCATGTCTTGGAAGGGTTTTTGCAGATAAACCAAACTAAAGATTTCAAATACATGAGTATCAATCTACACTAAACCTTTACATCATCTTAAACAGATTACATCAATATAAGTCTTTAGATCATCGTAAGTACCTCAGACCTATTAATTTGTGCTCTAATAGGTGCTTAACTACACAGGTGCACAGATAAGGGGTGACTAAGGTGGAGGGAAGTCATTTAACTCTAGTTTGAAGTCCCTAAAGTGCTTTGCTCTAGCAGCAAAGTGCTAAGTTTTAGTAATTAACCTTTTGTGGCCCCCAGATATCCTGCTATAGTGGATATTGTACAACAGTTTCAATTCAGTATAATGGAAAAATATTTGCAGCAGTCAATTCTTTTAAAAGTTTTTCAAAATAGTGAACAGGAAAGTGCACACACATATAACGTGTGTGTGTATTGTACACATAAACACACATACAGGAAAAAGGTGGCCTGTACTGTTTCTCCACTGTTCTTGTAACTCCAGCACAGCCAGAAGCAGCAGACTCCCAGTCTCAGTTCCTTTCCATTTCTACACTCTCATTCCCCTTAGAAAATTAACTAGCTACTAGTGAAAATTATCAGGCTAGAGGCGTGAAGACTGGCTTGTAAAAAAAACAGGAAAGAAGACTGTAGGTGGTCTGCGTGTCCGTGGGTAGCAATTGTGGCCAACACTTATAATGTCCCCTTAAAGGGCCTTTTTGCAGGCTTGGACCATTATGAGCTGAATAGGAAACAACACAGACATGCATGTCAAGTGATAAGATTTAAACAGTATAGTAGTAATAGACATGACGTTCTTGGAAGACCCAAAGAAATCTCTAAGTTTTCTTATCAAGGCAGGAACCCGGCAGCCTCATAGTCGTGCTAGTGAGTTGGAAGGCTGGTTGACACTTGGGTGTAAACACCCACACTTGCCGAGCAGTCACTGTGGTGCGAAGACTGCTCCTGAGGCAGCCAGTCCCTGGAGCAGCCTCAGCTTGGACTACAGCAAGAGCTCAACAACACATGTATGTGTGTGTGCATGCACATGCCTCAAACGTGTGTGTGCATGTATGCAGAACTATTGCTTTCACAGGCAACTCTGAAGTTAAGTTCTCTATAAAACCCATCTGATTTTTTAAAAGTGACAGTGAGTCCTTTCTAAAGAGGAGTCACAAACCATCTTTTCTGCATAATCTGTGTTTCAGTGGTAGTCAGAGTCCACTGAAATAGCCCAGTAACGAGGTATGCAGGTAATCGTACTTTTCAGAGCTCTAACACGCAGGGCTAATGCATGGTTCTCATAGCGAGCACCCCAGCCTCGCTTTCGTTGTCCCAGCCCTGATCAGGTGCCCAAAGATGAGCACTGTGAGCAGCCAAAGGAATCTGGCCTTTCATACTGCACCTCAGACGAGGTGTAAATGGCAATGTTAGTGTAAGTATTTAGTCTTCACCGATTCTCTGTGATGTCACAGTTTCCAGGGTATTTCCCATGCTTTTATATGGCAAAGTAGTCCAAGTGCTCTCTGATTCCTCCCCAGGAACTGGGGTAATGGCTCTTAGGGAGCCCTGAGGACACTCAGGAGGTGCTGCTGACTCTCAGTGCTCAACTGAGTCGGTGTGCAAAAAACCCTCTCCCCGCAAAGCAGACAGGCTAAAATTCCCAAAGTAAATTCAAATAAAGGTGGCCTGTGTGGGCTGAATGAACCAGTAACATCAACATTTTGAATGTTTGGGGGAAAGTAGCCCTGTACCAGCACTTAAATAAACACTTAATAAACTTCTTGCTTCAGCGTTTTTTGAATATAATTAATGAGACATGCTGGAAAAAATTATTATGGCTTGATCTTACCATGTTTCTGATATTAAAGTTTACCCAGCAATAAATATTAATATAATATATATCTAATATACCTAAAAATATTATTGTTCTTTAGCTGTCCAGCCTCTCCCTCTGCTAGAGTTTACCACTGGAGTAAGAATGAATTAATGGTATAAACTGTAGAACTTTAGATATAAAGAGCAGAGTATATGCAAACAGCTGGAGATTTCAGTTTATGTTAACACCTGCTAATACTTGCATATTAATTCTTACAAACCTACTTAGAGAAAAATTCAAAATGGAGATTTGAGTAGTGCGATGTTTTACACAAGCTGTGGATTAACCATGATTGTCTCTGTATAGTGTATTTCCACCTACAGTTCCACAGCAAGGCCACAATACAAGTGCTCTAAAAAGAATCCTTACTTCTTTCCCCAGAGTATACTCTTGGAAACTAAGGTGTACCAGACACACATGTATGCAGATGTTCAGCTCCAGTCTCTCTTTTGTTTTGATAAATTACATTTATACGTTGTGCCCATCTCTCCCAATGAAGGCATCATTTATTTTCTTCCCTTTGCTGGTGCTGGGCCCCAGTACAGGCATCCACAACGACACAGGCTGGTGGAAACAAGGTGAGAACACCAGTGCACATCTCTTCTGCTGTATGTCACTTATGTTATTATTGGCACTTGATCTAGTGGTATGCATTTGTTTAATGAAGCATGGTTGCTTTAACCTTCTAGACTGTCCCTCCCTGAGAAGCATCAGCTCTCTCCTAGAAATTGAGTCATGACACAGTAACGTGCCAGTTATTACTGTAATAATAACTGTCCCCCCACAGCAAAGAGTAATTTGATAATCTTCTGTAACTAACTGTACATGTTACTCTTCACATGAAGTGTTAACCCATTACTAGAATATACTAAATGTTAGCCTATTGGAAAATGTTGAAGAAATCCAGTTCTGGACTTTTAAATTTGTTTTTCTTGCATTTATCCCTTACATGACTGCATTCATAATAATTTTCTTAGCAAATTCTGAACCTAAAATAGTAGTAGGAAAAAGCTTCCCGACTTAGTGTTATCTTGCAAATACTAGCTGTAACTCATGAGATTTACATTACCTGGTCTAAAAAAATTGCACATATAACTAGAAGCTGGAACCTCAGTAGCTTGCAATTAAGTAAATATGAAGAAACAGCCCTAAACAGTTAATCTATACTACAAAGGTTGCTTCATTTCTATGTTAACATCAGAGGCTTACTGCAAACATCAAAATCAGTAAGAGATTTAATTTAACCGAAACAAAGATATGTTTGAGGCAAAGCATTATTATATTTCAGGAGTTCTTTTCTGTGAAATTTTCCTAATCAGAAGGTGACTGACTACTACTTTTACAGCTAAGTTTTATTCTTAGAGCTTGATTCCATAACAGCTGTTTGTCCCTCTGAAAGAGGAATTCCACTAAGCTTTATTTAGTATTTTGTTTATATACTCTGGCAAGTCACAGATCTTCTAGCTTGACTATTAACATAAATCAAAAGACTGTCTAGGAATTGCTAGTGCTATAAGGAATATGGGCTTGGAAGTAATGCAAATGTTCAGATATTTACCTACCTTTCCTTGTAGTCCAGATATCATGGATAGAAAGATTACAAAATGTGAAAAGTAAATAAATGGTTGAGCACTTCTCTGTGCACCTTTTTGAGTTGGATGCATTTTCTAATCAGATTTTTAAACAAAGGCTTTGTGATACATGAATATTACTGCTTCTGGTTGTGATGAAAGCTCGGTGTTACAAAAACTTCAAAGGCAATGATTCAGTGTGAACTTCTCTGACTTGAACACTAGTGATAACCTTTTTCTAAAACATCACACTGGAACACTTGTATTGTTAAACACTTGTGCTGCGCTGACCTTTCTCAGGATTGTTTGCAGTTGGATATTTCAACACACCATACCTGCAACTGTATTGACTAGAGTATTTTGCCTGTCAGGATTAAGTTAATGTTGTTATCTTTGGCTGTAATGGGTTTTGAGCCTGCTGATGCCTGCCTGCAAATGCAACTGTAAATTACTTTACAGTAAGGCATGATGATTCGCTAAGTCTCTTGATAGGTTCTTTAGTCAGATTTACTGTAAAATATAAGGTGAATTTTTTTTTGTGCACTGACGCTCTGCATTGCAGTTGATTTTTTCAGAACCTTCTCTCTGATATACATCAGAAATTTCCCTAATTTCCTGGAAATTTCAGGACTCTTCAGAGGATGAATAAAGTAGGAAAAAAGTAAAGAAGAAATGAATGATTATGTGATTTCAATGGTTCAATTTATTTTTAAAATTACTAGGAACTTCTAGATCTCATGCAAAAATATTTCTGTCCTTGTAACTGAGCCCAATTACACGGATAATTGGCACATTCTCTTCAAGCACTTGTAAGACCTACCAGTGATGTTGTACTCCCCCAGGTTTCTCTTCCAAACCATACAGGGGAAACAAGAAAGCAGGTTGGACACAAAGCTTACCCCTCAGCTGTCCTGTGGTTGATGTGTCAGATGTGTCTCCTGCCCACCATGAAAGCAAAACTCTTGTACAAATTCCTATCATTTGCATCCCACTTGGTGCAACACTCTTTTTCTGGTTTGGACAAATGCAGTCCAACCTTGTTTATGTTTGTTCAGGACACTTCTGTAAGATAGTAACCAAGAGTTCTAGTGCCTTTCAGCAGTTGCCCTTTGCCTATCACAACAAACATCAAGCTTGTAGTTTCCAGTCTGGGTGGCTGTTGGAACCTATCTACATCATCATGTCAAAGTTAATAGGAGATGAACCCAAATGAGTACTGAAACACAGTGACGACTGGCATGCTAGAGGTCTGGGAGGATACATTTATCCTCAGCAGGGTGACACACTGGGAAACACTGGAAAAAAATACAGAAAACACAGAGGAAAAGAAGCAATACTCTGTAATCTCCCTCAAAAAAAATCACCCCTTGACGTTAATTATGGCAGACATGAACATGCATTTAAACTAAAAGGCAAATTTGACCTGGTTGAGAAACAAATAATACATTTTAAAAAGATGTCTAAGAAATAAAAAAAAAATCTTAGCTCGGAATGAAAAGTTAAAACTTAGAAATTTCACTAAATGAAAGTTCAAATTATTTTTGGTTCAAGACTACTGAAAAATTTAATTTCTGCTTCTTTTGTTATGTTATCTCATATGTACAATTACATATTATACACAATTTCATTGCAGTTTATATGAAACTATTAATGCCAAGTTCCCTGAATGAAAACATTATTGTAAAGAGATTTTGGATTTTGTTTGGGGAAAATATAGTTGCTATCTTTTGTGTAAAATGATTAGTTTATAATTACTCTTTTTTTTTTTTTACATAGAAGGCACTGCACTGGAATGCTTTGGACTGGGTTCACAATTTCTTTGCCAGTCGTAACCGTTTTAATCTAAGGGACAGGACAGGAAAATGTGTTCCCGTCAGAGCAACTGTGGTACCAATCAACTGAACCAAATTCAGTTTTTATTCTGCTCCCAGTTCTATAGACCATGACTATTGGATTCTGCTTAGCTTTGTTTCAACATCTACATTATAGATAGTTACTCTGGCTAGTAATAGAAGATAGAAAACTCTGGCTAGTTTTCTAGGCTTTACTTATAAGGGGTACCATTTAGGAAGATTAGCCCTCTCTACTGAACACAACTGGAGTTTAATGATTATATCAGATGTAGAACTCTAAGATGAATTCAGGTGAATGCTACATGGTATGAGCAAATTGTGCACCAATGCCATTACCTTTTATTTGTTTCTGTAACTCATTGGTTCCAAAAGGCAGCAGAAGTTTAAGAGATTTCTATGTTTTGCTAAAAACAAATAAATCAACTTCCATGCTAATAGATGGCTATGGTGGAATCTGAATCAGAACTGAATAGAGGCTTCAGGATAAATTCAGGGACTTCAATCCATAGCCTAGAGAATCTCCCCTCATATCCTGCCACAGCTAGGGAAGTATGAAGAGTTAAAACCATTAAATTTCTTATCTCCAGTCAATGTGTAACTCACAAATGCATTCATAGATTTTTATTTTTAAAGAAACAAGCAATTATATCATCAGTCTAATTAAAAAAAAAAAAAGAAAAAACATGAAAAACACATCAGTGCTTAGATATGCTATATTATTATACAAAAAGCAGATACTATATATATCTCTACTAATAATTATCCACTCAAGGTTTACACTCTATTTGGAAAAAAAAAATAGATGAAAAACACAGGAGGAAAAGAGACAACAGAAATTCTAAATTCAGAAAGAAAAAAAACAAGGTAACAGAACAACTGTCTCTTAGCTGAGTGAACATTAGTCATGACTTATCACACTCTGTCTTGCCAGTGTTTTATAAGCACCACGGATAAGGTGAGGTAGTTCACATATTGCCGGAAAAGTAGCAGCATATCATTGAGTTTTAGGGTCACCTATTGAAGCCAAAATACTTGTAACTAGGTGTTTAAGGGAAGGTGCCTAGATCCATTCTTGTCATCTATAAATATTGAAGTGCCTGAACTGGAATACCACGGCACAGAACTTGAGTGTAACAAAAGCTGCATCTGCTATTTTGCTCATTCTATCTGGATACTTGCAGGAGCGTCCATCAGGTTTCATTCAAGAAGGCCCTACGGTGGTTTTGCTTGGGGGAAGAGAGCAGGATGTGCTAATATAGACTTGCATGTTGTGACCTAAATACTTCTTTCATGTTGACTAGAAACGCAAAGATTTCCAATACAATTTTTTTAATGAGATTTTTGAAAACACCTTTTTTTTTTTTTTGACTACAGTAATTTTCTGAATACAGTAAAAGAAATATGAACTGTAAATTAAAAGAATTTTTAGAAAACTTATTAATGGATTTGGAAGACACTTAGCAGAGTATGCAGCATACATGTAAGGTACTGTATGTTACTAAAAGAAAAAAAAACAAAGCAAATGGACATTTTGGGCAGACAAAGTATACAAACCTCCTTGTGATTATGGATTTTCACTCCAGCTGGTTGCACATCTTGCAGCAAGAGCTGATTGCATTGTAATATTTTTAGAAATATTATAATCACAGTTCTTCCTCCCTACCTGTAGAGCCAGCTCTTAGTCTCCATCTACTGCTGAACTTGTTTCACTGTTACTCACACCATTGTTAAAGTGCATGCTAAAAATTGTAGATTATTTCAGTTCACTGCACACTACATTATTTTACCATGGATAATGTTTTATTTATAAGGAAAATAAATTGTCAGAGTTAAAAAACACAGTGCATTTTGTTCTAGGCAACACATTGCTTTTATCACACAAATAATTTATTGGTTCTGCTCCCAGACGAGTTCTGTGCTGACCTTTCCAGGTATACTGAATATTAGTGCATAATTCGTCTTGTTGGGAGAATGTATTTATTTTAGCCATTAATACATACTGTCATAACCTTTGTCTTGAGAAGCAAATTTGTTGTTTTAATTCTGAAACATATTTTTATAGAGGGATGTAGAGAAAGAAAAACTTCCTAACTTAATGCCTTTGAATTCTGAGGAAGAGAGATGGATTTGAATCTGAACCTATCTCTGGTAATGGATTGGAGGCAAAACTAGAATGGCCCTATTTACCAGTTACAGAGTAGGTATAATCTCATTCCAGTTCAAAAACAGTCTCTGAGAATTGTCAGCCCAAAATGGCAGACGTCTTCAGAACAGCTCTCTGCATTTTAGTAACACCAGACTTGAGCTTGAATAACCTTCAAATGTTACTCCATAGCACTGTCTCATGCAACCACTTCAGCCATCATATCAGCCCATCTCTAGCTGAATATTTGCTCTACATGTTGTATGAAAGACGGATCTGCAGGACTATATGCAGTAATAAGCTGCTCCAAGCTTTTTTTTTAATATTTTTTAAATAGAAAATTCATTTTAGCAACATAGCACTACTGGAAGTTCATCCTACAAGGCAAAACTCACCAGTTACAGGTTACTTCAAAGCATTTGTTTAGTCTCACAGGCTAAGGGAAAGTGGTTTTGCTAAAAAAAAAAAAAAGGCAGAAGAAATGCCCACACTACCTTTTCATTAATCTCTGTTTACAACAAACAGAACAGCACACCTAACAACTTAAAGTTACGGTAAAGATGTCCAAGGATTAAAACCCAGCTAGAATGGTGACAGCATTTAGAGCAATGAAATAGACTTTGACTATAATTCACATAAAGTTTCATGCAGATGTTAGGTTTGAAGTTCTCCGTTTGTACATTGTTAAATACATGTCTAATAAGTAATTTTGAAATAACCAGTTCCAATTTTGTCTTCTGAATATTCTGAAATTTGCATGTTAAAAAGTGATTCATCATAATAACTGCAAAAAGACAGTGTGCAAGTTTGTGGCTTATACTTCTGGTATAAGGAATCTCTGAAAATAAAGTTGCATCTGGAGATTTTTTTGCCAAACATCAATCACTTACTATCTAGTATTTAATTTCTGTAGTTTTCAAGTCCTTCTATTGACTGCTCAAAATATGGCCTCATTCTTGGTATTTACCCAATCAAGCATCATTACTGAACATATTGTTTAAATACTTTATTGTTTTTTTTTTTTAAGGAGAGAGAGAAAAAGACTCTGAAAGCAGAAGAATGCTCAGGGATAGATGATGAGCAAACGTTTCCCACTTCAACAGCTGCTCCAGGAGTTTAACATCACTTTGTGGCTGGGTGATTTCAATACACCTCCTGTTTAGAGAGCTGCATCAATACATGCTCATGTGCACACAGAAGAGAAAATCCTCTCATAAAATGTGGCACCTGTAAAAAAGGCAAGACTGTGAGTTGGAGTAGACCTACCTCTGCAATTTTTATCTATACTGTAATTAATTTGGATAGTTTCTGGCATTTACTGCCGGAGATTTGGAAAATGAACAATGTTTACATCTTTATGTAGTTGTGTTCAATTTTGTGAACTTATGACATAGATAGAAGGAAAAATAATTTCATCAGATTTTTTTATAATTATGATTTTTTTTCTTGAAATTCAGATAAAAAATTTAAGCATTTCCCCCCAAAATCACAATAAAAGATGTGAAAATGTTATGAGAGAGATCTTAGTGCCAATATTTCTCCTGCTCTCTCTCTGGCCCATTTATTGAATATTTATTATTTAACAGTAATAGTTAATTATTTATGTGAAGTGGAATAGCATCAACAGGAGAAGCTGGGTAAAAAAAAAAGACTGAGTTTGTAGAGAAGTGGTTATTATACTTGCCTATGATGTGCAAGATGGAAGATGGAACTGTGAGTTTATATTCCAAAGTAGGGAAAGCAAGACTTGAAGCTGGTGTGTTCCTATGGTGTTCCTATCAGGAGATTAAGCTGTTCTATGACACAGACTTTCTAGCATTATTTTCCTTTCTAACTTCTCAGGGAATGGTAGTACAATCTACTGCTGCAATTTTTAAAAATAAAAATGGGGTGTCAATATATGGAGATGATTGCCTTTGGCCTAGAACATCCACTTGAGTCAGTGTGCAGAAAACACAGAGATGTCTTTGAATACCTGCTCCTCTCAAGAGTAGGTACCTCAGACCTGCAAGACCCAGACTAAAGATTTCTGTTACTTCCACCTTGTCAGCGCATAAACTTTTAGAAGGCAGGACGCTGAAGAGGGACAGACCTTGGCACATACCTCCTGTCCAGTTTCTTTTATGGCCTATAGGGATACAAAATCCATACCACAAACTTTCTGATAGGATAGTCTGGCCTGGGAAAAAGAGACAAGGAGAGAAAACAAGAAGCTGTCACTCCCGGTTAGTGCTGAGACATCCAGAGAAAGGAACTCTGAAATCTGAAATGGTTTCTAGTACAGTTTGTGCCTTAGATTAAGATCATCCAGCCTTGACAGCTGCAGTATCTGGAAATGCACTGACCAACCCTGTCCCCATCCCCACCATAGGCCACTGTGCTCCTTTTCAAGGAAATAACCTTGAAAAGTGTTTTCACACCACCAGCACCAGCTGTCACCAAGAAATTTATCCCCTGCTGTGCCTCTTGGCATGGGTGTCTGGTATGGAGAAGATGAGAGAGTTGCAGGAGATGAAGTGAATAGCTGCATTCCATACAATCCAGATGCTGCTCTAGCTGGGAGGGTGGAAGAGGGAAAAGGAGAGAAGAACTGGGAGAAATCCAGTGCTGGTGCTTCAGGATGCTGAGCTCAGTCCAGGCCCTTCTTCCTGCCAAGGTGGTTGCAGAAGAGTTGGTGGAAAGAAGACCAGTCTGCTGAAAAGCTACCAGGTTAAAAAAGTGTTCAGTCATTCTGGCAGTGTTGGCTGCTGGAATAACCATTCCCATTTCTAGAGAGATGCAGTAGAGTGGATAGGAGATTCTTGTGGGCTAGACTGAGACTCTGATGAAGTGTGCTGTGTTAGGCAAGCAGGGACTAGAGCCCAAGCCCTATCCTCTAGCAGAAGAACACCTAAAAGCCAGGTTGTGTGAGCTTCACAATCTCCATTCATCTCTAGAATTCAGGACTTCTGGTCTTCTGATTTCTCATCAGCTTCTTAGCGCTTCATGGTCATGACATACCCTGACCTGGAATTATTCATGCTTGAAGTGTGGATGTGCATGTGTGTCTTCAGCATAGTTTGTTCAGTGATAGGGTTTCTGTTTCCATGCAATACACAATTAAAAAGGCCCACTTTTTTCCAGCTGCATCCAGCATCCTCTACATTTTTTTTTAAAATTAGATTTACCTCATTGCTTTGTTTAGTTCCACGACTGTCATTCATGATTCTCTCTTCCCTGTGTCCCCCTTCTGATAACTGGAAAAGTCTGGTGTGGAAATATTTTTTTTTTCTGAAGACTTTACAAAAGAACCTATAAACTTTAATGCTGTATCTTTTTAATATTTTGAAGGTAAAAACTATAAAATAGCTATCTATTGCAGAATAATTTTGATAATTTGTCTTATTTTATTCTAATAGGCTAATAGTGACTTTTTCAAAATCAAAATTTCACTATTATTTTTCAACTCTTCTAACTAGTTTTATGTTAAGTCTTCATAATGAATTATCATAGTTCTCAGAAAGCACTCTCCCACGTTCCCTTTCTAAAATGGTTTTTCCTGAGTCTTTATCTTGCTTGAGGTTAAATGGACCTTGAAAAAAGTGCAGCAAATCAGACAAGTTTTGGCATACCATTGCATTTTAAAAGTTCAGTGCAGCAGCTTTGAATCACCCCAGAAGACACTTGCCTCTCTCCATGGACTGCAGGGCTTTTAGGTCCCTAAATTTCAGGAATCTGAATTGTAATCTTAGCTAGATGTCTAAAGTAAGCTAAAGTTGCTAATGTATATATACCTTAATTGACAAATAATTTGAAGTTGGCATATTCACTTGTAGGAACAGGCCCAGTCAAGATGAGGATATATATTTGTTTGAATTTGACCACAGAATGAGGACATGCTCTAATTATAATGTTCACACAGCTGCTATGCTTCAAAACAATTCCAGGCCCTAATCTTGGAAACAAATTTGTTTTGAGGCACTCTTTGGACTTGCAGAGTTTTATTGACTTCAACGGGCCTATGAATATGTATTGGTGCCAAGCATTGCAACTGCAATAATTAATTAAGATCGACCTATGTAAGAGTGGGAAAAAGTGTAGTCTTTCTAAATCTTTTAATCCAGACCTGCTTTGTGTCATGTGAAGATCTAAAACTTTGTAACATGTGAACATCAAGATCTGAATGATCACAGTTTTGATGGTCAACACGCTGTGTACTCTATGATAAGTGTGCTTAACTTCCATGACCATGTTAATTCATTGTTGAAACAGCTTACAACTACATTCCTTATTCCCATTTTTAAGTATATACACAGTGATGGCTTGGACTTGAATATATGCACCTTGTGCAAAAGACTTGATTATTTGCATAGTTATTCTTTGAAAAAGTGGGGGTTCTTTTGGATCTCTGATGTTCTTGGGCTGTAGGAAGGTGTTTGCACCTAAAATACCTGAGGAGTATCCGAGGAGAACCACCTCAGAATCCGTCTCTGTCCTCCTCTTTGCTAACTATTTTTCAATTTTTTTTTTCTGCAGCTCTTCTTCTCATATGCCGTTTATCTCAACTACTTCACAGTCACTTGTCAACATCCCTTTATACCATTGTCCTACCCTTGGACAAACAGTGCTGGAAATACCAGCTGTTTAATAAATTTTTGGTCCCACATGTTGGAAAAGGGATAGGAAGCAGCAACAGGCAGAGATAACTCTGAGAAGCAGGTAGACATAAAATAATACTAGGTGTTTGCTGTTAGCAAAAATGGCAAATGCAGATTTGCATTGGTTTTCTAGACGCCACTGTAAGGGCTAAGAATACAACATTTCCAAATTGAAAGCTGACACTCCAGAACACGTTAGTAACAAAAGTTAAATTCCATAGCCAAGGAATCCCTCAGTCTTGCCGATACATCTGCCTTGTTAGTAATAAATCTCCAGGAGTCATTATCTAAATCTGCTCCTAGCTACATCCTCTGTGGTTAAAGTTCCTTTACTTCTCACAGGCTTGGCCAGAACAAGTCTGATCAGGACATGGGCAAGAACATTTCAAGAGAAATTCAGGATACTAAAAGACAGTTTGCTTTTGTAGAACAGTACTGAAATCATGTCAGCTGGAGTGGTAGGAAAGCATATCCTGCCTCTAGACAGGATAGTTTGTCAGGCTGCATGCTAAAATAGCTTGTTACTTAATCTTGATCTTCATATTCTTGTAGCATGAGGAACATAAAATATGTGTTCCCATCATGCTAGGTAACTATAGTGCAATATCACTGTTCTTACCCTGAATGGCTTGCAAACTGAGCTAAGGACAAGCATTAATAGATTAATATACAAAAATATACAAGTAAGGGGCATGATAGGACAATAAAAGCAATGGCAGTTTTAAAATTATTTCAGAGCTCCACCTATTTAACCATCGTTTTTAGAAAAAAATATTTTCTTGGCTCTATTTGACTATGAGGGATGATACAAACGGTATTCAAACAGATTCTTCTGTGTAACATCTAAATCTTTTTGACGTTCCATCAGGACGAAAAACATTACAGAAGCACAATATTATTAAGATGAATTTTTTAGCTTACCACACACGTTATTCCTATTACAGCATGTGGAAGGAGGAGATCTGCCAAGTAGTTTAGCAAGTGTAAATTACAGTTGACAAGGATAATTGATACTCCTGGTCTGTCTTTTCTGTGTGGTCAACTGGGAGTTTTGGGGCTACACAAGTTTTCATATATCCTTAAGCTAAATTGAAAATCCAAATGTAAAATGCTGCACTAATAACAGTATGTGGATTTAAGGAAATTCCTGAAAGAAAGAAAATCCCAGAGTCAGTGCATAGGTTATACTGTCCTATAGCTGCACTGTGTCTGTGCCCTTTTGAGACACAGCATTTTTCTTTTAAGTAAGGTACAATAAGCACCGTGCTTGAGAATTACAGAATAATATTGCTTATATAAAGCGTAGCAACATTGCACAGCCTTCTTCTCCAGGAAGTGAAACAGCATTTAAGAAGAGCTGATGTTCTCTAACTTTTGCCTCACTGAAAGAAATTTCCTGGAGTGCTTTTGAATGCATGATGATGTCACACATAGGAACTCTAGCATTTTGTCTATTAAAATGGTCTAGCAGACTTGTGCCTAGGGCTGTCCTTACATATTTTAATAGATGGTCGTAGTATATATGACTTGAGGGCAGGACTCAGGCCTCCGGTCATACACAAAGAGAGAAGCTTGCAACCCTGAATCAAGTGCTCAATCTCTGCAAAATCATAGGTGCTAAGAGAGACAACTGTGTAAAATGTTGGTTTTGGCTGGGTTTTAAGGATCATTTTTCTCAAGTATCTTACTTTCACTCACTGAGTGGGAAGCTTAGGTACTGTGCTCTACGTTCTAGATTCTTACCTCAAAGATCTGTTTGTAAATCCTCAGATTTTTATACTCTATTGCCCTGTGTTGTTCAAAACTCTTATCATTCCTTTTGGCATGTGAAAATGAAGGAAATTTTAAGTTTCTTGTTTGTACATATGTTACACTGTATTTTGTTATGTTTTGAAAGAGAATACTGTAAAATAATTTCCTTTATAACTCATGCACTAGGACACTGGTTGAAGAGTTCGTAGGTATGGATGACATTTGCAAGTAAGGCAAAGAATTAAGATTATTGTTTGAATCTTGGGTTTATGCAACATTTTTAATGCTCATAGAAAATCCTCTTAGCTGACCTTCAAAAACGATACATTTTTAAGACTCTTTGCACCTTCTAATGATTTGAGATAGAAATATTTTAGCACTTATTTTAAGTGCTTGCTTGGTCATACATGAAGCAGCCATAGCGTTTCTTTGAGAAACAAGTCCACTGCATATAAAAAAAGTTGCAAGGTTAAAAGGACATGTTCTGCTCTTCATTCTCTTGGGAGAAACCTGCTGAGAATTTATCTTAGCTGTGTTGCCCTATTACTTGACATAACATCAGTGTTTTGCACTGCATTTCTAAGGATTTATAGAGGGCATAAATAATGATTTTTTAAGAGTCTTTGTCAGTTTTAATATACAGAGTACCATTTAAATATCTAATCCAATTAGCTCATCTAGAGGTTCCTTCTCTAAAGGTGTTTCTCTGGACATTTAAATAAATAAAAAAGCGTTCTTAGGACTGTCTTTCAGTTAGTTTATTTTCATCCTACCCCGGTCTCAGCTAGAGTCTAGGAAATCTGTGAAGTTATATTAAACTTATTGTTGATAAGATGTAAAATAGAAGACAAATCTGCTACTTCAGATGTGCTTGTACATTGTAAAAGATAGCAGTACAAAAAAAAAAAAAAATTAACCAGCATGAAAAACCACTGAAAACTTTGTATGTAACCTGTATGAACAAGACATTTCCCACAAAACCTGCATTCTTCAGCTATGTGGGCAAATTGTAATCAGTCTGTTTGGGTGAAGCTTTACGTCTTAGGGAGACTATTCTGCTTATGGAACCTTATTAAAAAAGTGTGTGAGGACGTTCTACAAACACCTTGTAGAAATCTTGAGTTATCTAGAGGGAGGTTTTCGGAAGAGCTCATCACTGGCCTAATCGTCCTCTCTGTGACTTCAGAGGCAGCACAGTTTAACAGAAGCAAGAACAAAAGCAACCAATGCTTTGGTGGTGCCTGGAAATTCAGAGGCATTCAGGCACTTCAGAGATGTGATGAGGTGATTTCAATAAAACAAATTTCTCATGAAGGAGATTGCTGTGAACTGAAGCCACCTCTAGCTTCCAAGAGGTGCTACTGCATAATTTTGCACAGCATGCAAGAACAACAATGCAATCTCACTACAGCAAACACACAAAGCATAGCAGCAAGGTCTCTATTTGAAAGAAATCATCACAATATTAAGTTCAGGCAGATGTAAGGGAAAAGTCAACATGCCTAGTTACTATTTTCCTGGACACCATTTCATGATCCTTTAGAACATGTGTTTGGTGGACCTGAGATGTAAAAGTGACTATTAGTTGACTTCTTTATGCCTCTACTACATGAAACACCATCCCCAGGATCTTTACTGAATATGGCAAATTACAAGTTAGAACTCTTCTGGACTCCTAAGCCAAGCTCTGGAATATCAGAAATATAGCCACCTTGAAAATTGTTGACGAAAACATTTTCTTCTTATTTAAAGTGCTGACTAAACAAAATGTCTGCTTTTCAAGCAGAGCAGATAGAGCTCTGCTTTGATTAATTTAAAATTCCATGTTTTTGATAAGTATCTTGAAAATCCTGGAGTATTTTATTTCAAACTTTTGAAGACCAGCAGTCTATCTTTCACATTCTGGAGGAACTGGGAAAATTGTGTCTTCTTTTCTCTAGTTATTGCAAAGTCCCACCTTTGTCTTCTGGGACAGCTTAAAAGAGATAAAATACCTCACAGAAGGATTTGCTATCGAGCTGGAAGATGCTGGTGGCAGGCTATGCGTATAAGATGTCCGCTTGTAACAGGTTCATTAATACTTGATAGTGATCCCTTGTGTCAGCCCATCACTACATACAAAGCTAGAGTGGAAACATGTCAGGAATCTGTTATAGAAATGTTTCCATTATTAATTTCTTAAAAGACTTCCCTCTCTTGGAGTTCATATCTCAATAAATGCTGAAAATGGCAATGCCATGACTATGATGTCTTAAACAAAGACTTACCTCCAATCCCCCCATGTTGTCCTACAGAAGACTGACACCAACAGAAAGGGGCAAATTTTTGGCCTGAATAGTGAAGGGAGAGAGGAGGTTTTGGTTTTAATTTTAATTTTAATTTTCTTTTTTTTTTTTTTTCTTCTTTCTTTTAAATTTCTTTTGAAGACAGGCTAGAGCTATCCAAGTCCAGCAAGATGGTCAGGAAACCTCCGGAAAACTGCACACCAAGCATATACTTCTTGTCAACTGTAACACTGTTCCTGAGCAATCAGAGATGCTGGCCCAGATTAGTGTTAGCATCAGCTTATTTGGTCCTGGGCTATGATGCTTGGTGTGGTTTTATGTGTCGTCTTTTCCTCTATCATGTAACAAATAGTGTTTGTTTTCAGAGAATGGAGAACCTGTGTATGACATGAGCAGTGACTTCAAACTTTTGTAGAAAGCAAATACAGAAGCTGACTAAAGGGCTGTGAACAATATATGCACTTGTTAAGTCTAATTTGAGAATATCTGCTATATCAGGCATAAAAATCTATTCCTACATTGTGCTTTTTGTACGGATGAAAATTAAAGTAAATTTTTTCAATGAAGAGTAAAAGGAACAGTCTCCCTGAATATAATGCATTTAAATACCAATTGTCTCCTGCTTTTCACCAACATAACATGTTACCTTTTAATCACTCTATTTGATACTTGATATGTAGCAGTAAAATGTTTATATTGCGAATTGTACAGTAAAGCTTCCGTTTAGGAGCAAATTAATAGTCTGGAACCGTGAGAATCTGACTATATCTGAATATTGATGATCTCACTTTCCGAGTCTCTCTGGGATTGAGGGTGCGAGGTGTTGATCATTGCTTCCCACTGATAAGCAAAATATTTCCAGAGCGTGAAGAATTCTGTGGTGTGTGAGAAGGATAAACCATAATCTGCATCAACACACTAACTTCTCCTCTACCATTTGCATTGAAAATCAGGTAGAAGTTATGCTAAGCTCTCTATTATAGCCTCATGTATGTGAAAGGTCTTCCCCTTCATTTGAATAAGGCCTCTTATGCATGTGAAAAAAGCACATTTAAAAGGAACGTTCCTTTAATTAGGGTGGCATTTAGAAGCAGAATCCTTAAATGTTCACTTTTTGTGATGCTAAATTGTGGAGTATTTTCAAATATGGTGTAGTAGTCATTTTCATTAACCATTTTTATTTTTATTTATTTTTAAAAGGAAATGACATGCTCTACAATGTGAAGTGAAGGAGTAGATAAATATGACTAGCTAGATTAAGGAAAATTTAAATCAGAGTGTTTGATGAAATGTAGGAAAATGTTTAAATATAGGATTAGACTTACAATATAGAAAGCAGTCAAGGAGATCAAAAGAACTCTGTTCAGAAAGTCCTATTAAAAAGAGAGGAAAAAATCTATTGAGTGAATTCTTATAGCTAAATGATTAAACTGTTTTTAATATATTACATTCAACCTGACTTTAAAATAAAAATAAACAGTACAAAGTGCGCATGAAGTAGAGATTGTATTCATTTTTTTTATAAAGATGAAGTGACTGGGCCTATAGGAAACTGTCATAAAACACATATATGAGACGATGGAATTTAACTTAAAAGGAGTTCCCTGGAGAATAATTTTAAATCTGGTATGCAGCTTTATGGAGACAGAAGTTAACTGATTGGCATCTGTATGAATATGGATTTCTTTAAATCCATATTTGATTTTCTACCCTTTAAAAAATCAAACGTAACCTAACTACATCTTTAAGAAAACCTTTGGAAGAACATACTTAATCCTCTAGGGAGTCAATAGAAATGCCTCTGACTTTGGTATCGTACAACTAATAGAGTTCATAGGAGTGACTTTCATAGCTGTCGTTGTCTTCAGTATCTCAGCAATCTAGGTTTATTTTGTTTTAGGTTGTTTTTTTTAATTAAACTTAGACTAGGTTCTTGAATCATGGTTAACACTCAGTGTTGATAGGACCCTGCATGCTTCTTTTATCCCCTATTGGAAAACTTTACAAGAAATGCACAGTGAATAATTTGGATTACAGTGTACTGTTCACATTAAACTGAAGTTTCTTCCTATTTTTTTTTTAGCAATCTGAGACTTTAGTAGGTTTTCATTATATAGAATAAACAAATAGTGGGCACATAAATATTGTACAGTTGTACATGGAGTGTAAAATACACTTTCCATTCTACTGCTCTACTTTTGTTTTAGTGCTTTGAAAAGCAAAAATTAAAAAGAAGCTTTAATGTAGGGTACAGCCCTTCAATGCTCAACTGAACCACAGAATTCTTTCTGAATTGATTCCCTAGTCTTTCATTTATTCAAATAAATATCATTACAGCAGTGATGAATTTTAATCAAAATGCATACAACTTTGTATTTCAAAGTCCTATTTTAATTTGGCATGTTTATTTACCAATAGATGTGGACTTACTTTTCCTAGTTTCCTCTGTCTCCAAGTATGTTTGCTGCAATTAAAAAAGAAAAAAGGGTAATTTCCTTAAGGTCTCCCTTCCCATCAGTCCTTCCCAGTGACATTTACAGCCATTCTTTCCAGATACCATCTACAGCAAGACATAGTAAAATTGCTGGTAGTTTGAATACTGGTGTGTGGAATGGACCATTTTTCCAGCTGCATTTTAGCGGTAACTCTGCTCACAGGCCAAACGGATGATAATTTGTTCTAATAAGTAAACAGTAAATGGGATACGTTCATCCCTTTGTTCAGTAACTACAAAGTATGGGATAGAATAATTTCCCAAATACAAATGTATTTTGAAAATATTCTTGATGTAAATGGATGATTCCAGGTTTCCATTTTTGTCTAATGAATTTCAAGCAATATTAGTTTACTTCTTCTCCTTGCTATAGCATCACAAAGGCATGGTCAGTTGATTAGTGCATACTGACATTAGTGCATATTAGTGCATACTGACAGTACTCCAGGGTTGCATTCAGGATCTGGGATGTCCTGTAATCAGAGCCAGAGAGCCTTGTGTTGGTAAAATTTCCAGTTGTTCCTACAAGAGCTTTAGTTCCACAGAAAGAAGTGAATTGTGAGAATATCTGTATATAGAGCTACCAGTACTTTAATTTCTGTGCCTTTTGGTGCTGCTGTGAACAAAGCTTGGCAGTGCAGCTACAATCGGCTAGCAGTCGTCTACTATTCAGCAGAATGGGAGACATATTGCCTGCAAGGTAAATAGAAGCAGCAGCATAAGAAGGTGGGAAGGAGGGATAAAGTCCTGGAGGTCCAGTGGTTAAAAGACGCATAATCAGGAGCTCAAGAGTGGAAGAAATAAAGGTGAAAAAAAAATCTAGCATCACCTTCTCAAAAAAGTAATTTGAAATAATGGAAGACATCATAAATTAAAATAGCAAGGGGGGAAAAAATATCAGCAGAGAAGACTACGCACCTAACAAACCTGAAAGAATAAGCAGCCACAGAAATCTCTGAAGAAGCCACCAGGCTGTTATTTTGCATTAAGTGTACATGATCCATCTCTGTCTTACCAGCAGTGTCTTTCTGGTGGAAGCCCAAAGACTGGCTTACACTTTACTTCTACTTCTCATGCTTCACTACTCACTTTATCACTTTCTTTTGCACTTCTACAGAATTTTTGCTTTACTCTTTCCATCCTGGCAGCTGGGAACAGACTCCTCATTCAGGGTTTTATTCATTCCCTCATGAAATGAAACAAAGTGTAAAAATTAGCATTGATATTGAATATATTTGGCATCTAACTACAATCAGACAGATCTGATCTGAACGTGACATACTGATACTGGCACTCTATTAACTTCAATCTGTCTTGTCAGTAACTTCCTAGCTTTCCATATGGACAAGAATTCTTAAAAAGCATGTTTAATACACCTTTTTTTTTTTTTCTTTACTCTGAAACAGCATTGGGAAGTGCTGCTGATATCATAAAATGCAGTAAGTATTGTAGTGAAAGTAAAGAAGATAGTAATTAGTAGAACTAGAAACTGAAAAGAAGCTGTTAGGTACCCAGGGATTGAGCCTGGGACAAAATATTTTCATGCTGGCATGAATGACTTCACACAGAAGAGAAGATACTGATGAAATTAAGTGATAATACAAAGTAATAGTGAAATATCATCTAAGAACAATCAGATGATCTCAAAGACAAAGCAGAAATGGGATAACAATTGAAATTTGAACTACTGATTTTTTTTTTTTATGTACAAATACAATAATTTGATATATTGGACAAGTTATTTTTGGACACAGTATATGATTCCAATTATCCACTTTGAAGATGAATTACACCAATAAAATTCAGAGGAATACTACAGTAATCAGGAGAATGGAAGAGACAACTGATGAAGAGTTAAAGGAATAGGGTTACTTATCTTAGCAAAATAAGGCGTGAAAGGATATAAAATGGACTGCTGCTGTCCATAGGTGCACCAGGAGAAGGATGGAAGAGCAGACGATAGACTGTAAGAAAGATCATAGAATGAAGAATAACATAAGCTTAAATACAGTTTTGGTCAAAGAACTGCAGTGTGATGAAAAGGTAAGGACATTAACAAGATTAGGAAATAGGAGGTAATATTTTAATTACCATAGAGTAACCAGTGGAAAAGAACTGGGCTTGATGACCTAAAAGTCCTTTCATGCCTCCTTCCTTTGCTAAAAGGCATTGTTTTCCAGTGAAAAATAGCATCTGCTGCAGCTACTATCCTAGATTAATTTACACATTGTTAATCAATTAACTTAAACATTCTGGCCCTTATCACACAGCAGTGGGATTTTGTGAGCTTATGTACATAAACTTAATGGCAGAGGCCACAAGCAAGTATCTGTTGTCAGTGTATGAGATCTGTGTACTATGAGAGCTCGTTTGTACACAGTAAAAATGCATGTGCAGATGAATCACACAATAGATGACTTCCATGCAGATCTTTACAGTCTGCAAAGTAACTTTGTCTACTTTAATCTCACAGTGTATTAACATTACTGACATGGTAAATTACTCCTGACTAGAAAGGATGTTTTATATTCCCACCTGTTGTACATCATAAAAAATGTTTTCCAAGTTAATATGTCCTGAAGTTATGAAGAATCTAACTGTAGGCTGTAAAATCGAAGGGAGCTACCTCCCAGAAAAGACTTCCTATCAAAAGCAAAAGGAGTCAGTCAAGGAAATCATGCTGGCATACCTGGCATGTTAAGGCCTGACTTCCTAAACACTGCTTCCCTTTACAGAGAAGTCCTAGGTATGAAACTTCAATCCCGGTGCTCAACATGTTCAACAAGTAAAACTTAAAAATTTATAGCCTGATTCACTTTTCTATTAGATCAGTATGAAACAGGGGTCGCAACACGGTATAGCCCTTCTAATTCAAACAGTAGATATGGTATGCAGCTAATGAGCTTTCAGAAAAAAAAAAATGAATAAAAACTTACACTGAATCTTAACATTATGAATACGACTCAAAAGTTGGACAAAATTTTTTACACAGTCCCACTGTAAAAGTCACAGGATCATTCTACAAAGTTACTGATTGGATGTAGAATGAATGAAAGGTTTAATTTAGCACAGCTCTTAGTAATTTCAGAAACCTTATTTTGAATGACATTTCTGAGTTGCAATAATAATGCACAGAAAGCTCTCTCCCCTATCCACCACACTTAACCCAGCAGGGTGGAGCATGTGGGTAAGAAAGAAATTCTTCAAAGGAAACATTAGCTCTCAGGAGGTGTGTATGTTAGCTGAGTTCATGTACAAATCCTGAACTCTACCTGCCTATAAAGTAAACAAAAACATGTTAATTTTAAACAAAACTACATTTATCTGTATTCCCCCAAGTGTAAATATGTGTTAAAACATCTCTAAAAATAGAGTTCAAAGACAAATACCTTTCCTATGGGGATCAATGAGAGAGAATTTCTTTTCATCTCAGTAAAACCTCAATTCAAAAGGAAGACTGCAGCCTTTGGGGAAATACCTAAAAACAATGTTAAGATGTTTCAAAAACTGTTTTCCACAGTTTTGAAACAAGCTCACCTGAGTCTAAATTTCTGAGGTATGATAGATCTTGTTAAGTAATTTTAAAAACAAGAACAGAAGTAACAATACAAAACCAGTAAAACTCTCAGATGTCTGCCTAACAGCAAATATATGCCTTCAGTCTTGTTTAACCCCCGGAAATAAAGTTCTACTAGGGAACAAACCCCTTTGTTCAAGGCACTGCCCAAAGCTGGTATGAAAAGCTTCAGCATACTTCCTCCACTCTTGGAAAAGTTCCTCCATGAAGTCAAATACCCTCCTCTTCCTCTAGCCAAAGAACTACAAGCAATGCAATGAACACAGTCATTGTACCCCAAAATCACAGACATCCTTGCTGCTAGGAGCACTTTAAATTACATTCTTAGCTGGTATTAGTGTTAAACTTTTATGAGGCAGACTCCATGCTCAAAGCTAGTACCAGACTTATGTGTGTGTCCTGTGTACAGACTGGCTATTCAAAAAACTAGAAAAAACTTATATTAACCGAGGAAGAATTATCACCGATAAATGTGAGCTACAGCAAATAGTGCCTATGTATCCTCTGTTCATTAGCTCCTGCGGACATAACTTCATGAGAGAAATTTTTGTCATAACTAAGTTCAGTTCCATATATTAATACTTTCCAGACAATCCTAAACAGTTTGGTGTTGTAAATACCTGTAGATCACCATTACAAGGTACTTAGTACTTTGCTGAAACCTACGGTCCATTTCTTCAATCCATTATATCAGTGATTTTTAATGTAAATGGGATGCTTCCTATTTTTACAGTAGACTTTGTGATCTGTCATTGCAGACTGGCTTTCTGTTGTATCAGACACTGAACAAACTTTGAACAAATGCATGATCCTTGTTTTGAACAGCTTCCAAGCTAAGTAACTCTAAGAGTTATACTTCAGTTTGAACATACAACTCCCCAGAAAAAAAAAATAAAAAAAGAACCAATGCTATTTGTTTGGACTTATGCAAGATCTGTGTCATCATTTTCCAGCTCATTTCTGTTTATTTGTTTACCCCTAACAATACTTCTTTGTCATCCCTTTCATATACTAGTTTTCTGACACACAGATTAATAAAGATCTGGGTTAATATGCCAGAAGAGTTTATAGTGTGTGGCACCGGGCCTTATGCGAGGTCTATCTGACCCATGACACATATTGTAATTGCAATTTAGACCCAAAATTTAGCTGCCTCTGGCTTGATATTCTCCATGAAAGGAAGATGAAAGACTTGCCTGTATGTGTGTGGGTTTATGGAAGAAGGTCTAGTTTCCAGGTAGTTAATTCTCTTCCATAGTTAGTGTAATCCATATAAAAAAAGCCTGGATGCCTTTGCCTCCTACACAAATGTCATGCTTCCAGCTCTTGCCAGTTAGATGGTGCACTTGCTCTCACTCTCTCTTCTAAAATTCATGAGTGACTGTCATAATATTCATATAAGCTTTTACTAAACTACTTTAAAAAGTGAAATGGGGGAAAAAAGGCAAGATTTCACACTAAAATTATTGAAGGTGGTAAAGAAGGAAATATGTATTCTCCTTAAGTGTCTTTGATTAAAATGTAGACTTATTTTCTTTTGAAGAAAAGAGGAATTTGATTTTGATTTTAAGCCTCCTGAAGTGTCCATATGTGTATCTCAACTGCAAGATATGAAAATTAAATACAGGACAGAAGATCTAAAACAGAAAAGAATTTTAGAGCACGACGATAATATTTCAAGAAGATATATATTCCAGTATTTTTAAAGAGAATATTTCATTTTTTTAAATGAAAACTATTCATTGTAGTTTTTCAAAACCTCAATCTTTAAACTGACTGAAGTTTATTTAATGATTTAAACTATTCAGTGTTTGATATAGGTAGAGAAATTTTTTTTTCCTTGACAGAAATATAGTGAAAGTGTAAAGGAGACAATTGCCAGGACCTATAAAGCACACAGTTTTTTTTAAATATAAGGAGGGAATTAAATATGTGTGTATATGGAAAGGAAGTAAGAAAGAAAAGGAATAGTCCTTTAAAGAGGATAACAGATGGTTCCATTTGATCAGAAAGCTGGCTAGGATTTTTTTTTGCAACCACTTTTTGATAATTTCTGAGAATTACTTCCTTAGTTTATTTAGCTTGTGGATACTACTTGTCTGATTTTATACATAACTTACTGAACATTTGACTTAATTAATGGTAAGACAAGACATCTGTTGATTATCTTTGATATTTATAAATAACTAGACATAATATAGAATGAAGATTCTAAATTAGAAGAAAAGAAAAATGTGATAAGAAGGCAATGCCACTTGTTAAATTTACTCTTTTCCGCTTCCCTGGGTGATATATCATGGAAAGGTTGTCTGAGCTGTCATTGTGGCATCACTAAGAGGATGTACACAACATCTTCCATTCAAATTACCTTTCAAATCAATCACCCTCATCAGGCTGCTATCTTCATCTGATGGCTGTAGGACAAATGTTTTGGCTTATAGGTAGGAAATGCTAGCATTTGAAAGAGCTCTGGGAAAGAAGGTTCAATGGTTAACTTTGATAAATTGTGTTAAGAAAGGACAGTAAATAACATGCTTGTTGAAATACTTCATGCAACCTGCTTGCAATTTCTGAAATAAAAAGGCTGCTCTATACTTTTTTATTTGAACCAAGTAAAAAATGTGTCCTTGAAAAACCTAGAATGAATATTTACTGGGTTCTTCCTGGTACATATTATTCAAAAATGCACTAATATGGCACACTCAGGTATTGGTTCTAGAACTGTTTTCTGAATCTTAAATTACTCTGTTTATCTGAAAGACTATGGATTTTCCCACTAGTGTGCGCGTGTTTGTGTGCGTGAACATGAATTAAATAGCTGGGACAGCATGAAGGTTTGTGTTATGTTCCAGTCAGATTAAACAATACATCAGAAGCCTGGGTATTTTAATAACATATTAAATAGCCCCTATGCCCTTAATACTGCGTAATTGTGAGTTAAATAGCAGCTTCAAATATTTTCTGTGGTATTCTCATTTTTTATATAGTAGCTTTTAAAGTATGATAAATGATACTCAACTTCAAACACATTGTAAATACTGCATGCATATTACCAATACACATTTTAGAATTTTCTAATCTTGCTTCAACACATATGGTGTTATCAATTACTTACACCATTTTAATATAACGTAACATTTCTTTAAAATGACATATAATTTATACTGGATGTCACTTGCTCCTAGACTGCCTTGGCACGTATTTATATATTTCAGCTACAATTTATCACTTTGTGAAATACACTTTGCGTAATTGAAAATAATGACACAAAAATCATCTACTTTTATACACTGGTAGTATGATATACTATCCTGATAGCTTAGCGTACTATATGAAGTCAGTCTGCAGAGCCATGCCTTTGAAATATGATTTAAAACAGAATTTATAATGTCGCAGAATTACATAAAACTGTGTGAAATTGTGCAGATAATCATTTAAATCTCCCTACATGAAAAGATAATTGCTCCAGAAATTAACTGTACCTGGGGTTCATTCATTTGGTCATGGCTAGTTTCTTATATAGTGATGATTTGATATTAGAGCTAATTAAGATCAGGTCAGAGTTGCTGAAGGTCAGACATTAATGCACAGGATCATTGAAATGATAATTATAAACAGATTAGGAAGCTACGGTCTTTTATAAGGGGTTATTAGATAATTACTGTGTGAGTGTACGGCTTACTGTAATAATGGATTATCGACTACTTACAGCATTTTAAGGGTGAGAGTATATTACTTCCTCAAGGACTAAGAGGAATAATGTTGTTGGAGCTCAGGGCTCTGTAAATAAAATAGCACCAATTGCTGTTCAGTTTTCTTCTAGAGAATGCGTTCCCTTGTTGGAATAAACTGTATCATTTTATCTCAATGAGACTTTAAATATTTGTGTAGCTCTGAAGTTCCCTTTCTTTTTTTCTTCCATTTTGGAGAAGAAAGAAGAAAATTAATTTTAAAAATAAAGCTTTTATTCTCTTTTAAATACATAGCTAAGACTGCCAGGAGCTTTACCAAGAGCAATAGACTGGGAACAATAAACATAAAAGATTAAGCTTAAACTTACTGATGTAACAATTGCACACTTCCTTCTGCTATTGATATGACTTTTATTCTAGCATACATTTTCATAACAAAAAAAAAAATATTGTTCAGCTGTAGCATACCTTGATCTACTCGATGATTGAACTCCATTTTATTTGGAGCTTTGTGCATCAGAGCATGACCTATGAATCAGTAAGGGGGAAGAGGACTTGAAAAGAGCTTCTGGAAAGATGGTATCATTTAAATGCTGCAGAAGACACTCACAGACAGGTTTCAAAAGTGGATAGGGTAAAGGAAAAGGAAAGTCATTCATGTCACCTATGGTGACAGCAACTGTATGACCAAAAAAGTAAAACAAGCATGAAGGACACCTGTGTGGTCTCCTTTGAAAATAATACTGTTTTTATTGTGTTGTCGTTCCATGCAAAACAAAAGAGATAATCTTTGGAGAGAAAGTGCTTTATTGTCTTGGACAAAAATTGTCATATATAACAGCAATGTTGAGTTGTAGATGGCAAAGGATATATTTAGCCTGATCTTTTCTACAGAGAGAGGAACAAGACACATGAATGTGTGGCTTCCCATGTGGGTGTGGTGTTCCACACCTGGTTGTAGAGAAAACTGGAAAGGCTACAAGGGGTTTGACTGGCACTGGTATCAAGAGAAGCAGATCACTTACATCTGCAGACGCCTGAAAATATTTTGGCACCTACAGTGGAATAAAACTAGCACAAAACAGGAACAGAAAGCAGTCTTTCCTTGCCCACAACTGCAAGAACAGATCTCCACCATCTGATTCTTCTCAAAACTTTCTCCATTGGTGGTAATGAGAGGACTGTTATTTCCTACTGTGCCTTAGGATATGGTGCAATACTGGGCCAGTATTTCAACATAGGAGACAGGAAAGTCCCCTCTGAATGTTGTAAAGAGACAAGCTGGGAGGAGCTTTGAGTCATTGTTTTTCCACGTTTTTTTTAGGAGACAGGCATTCTAGACCAGACTTACAGAGGCCAGAATCAAACACTTTTGGCTTTCCTAAAAGCCTTAAAAAACCTCAGCCCTTGCTGGATTTCAACTGATTCCTGACCTCTGCTCCTCTTACATCCTCAAGTTCAGGCATCAAAACCTAAACCATTATCTGCCCAGTTTTACTTCTAAGAAAATGTAAATATCATTTAGTAAATAAAGGCAAGTATTAATAATAATTTAACATTTAGCCTAACTTTGGCTAAACTACACACCCAAATCTATCTTGCTAACACATATGTACGTCAACAATGCTCAAAATAATTCAATTTTCATTTGCGTATATCTGAGGTCAACCTGTCCCCTATCTTTTCAGTCCATGAACGTAAATCTTCCAGCATTGCCATATAAATACAAGAGTCAGCCAAATGTATTTGGCTATATCCTCAATCTTCTATTGAATATCTTGGGGCCGCTTGGAGCAATGGGTGAAGAAAAAGTCTCAGGAATATAATACAGGTATAACAGCATCTCTCTTGGAATAGGGAGAGCACATAACTTTGCCCCCTCATCTCTTCATGTGAAGGAATATTTGACACACCAGCCTGATTTTAACAGAATAACTCTTAAAATGGATGTAGTTTTGCACTGCCTGTGTGCAGAAAATTTGCATGTCTATATAAGAAAGAATGTGGCATATTAAGGCCTCAAGGATAACATCCCATGCTATCTTTTTACACAGAAAGCTAATGTTTCTGTTATAGAATAGCTGTATTTATTATATTTAAGACTGAGCAATGAATACTGATGTCCCACTGCCTTTGAATGTTGCTGCACAATGAATATTTTACAGGTTTTCTTACTATACATTATGTCTACTTCTCATTTGAAAGTTATTTTAAGCTTCCACTAAATTTGTTCAATTGTTGAGAATGGCAACATACTGATTTTGTTCCCCCTAGCTACCATTGCTGAAATACTTTGTAACTTACAAACTGCCATTTGCCTGCTGCATATCAATTGACTATAGGTGCTGAATTGTGATGGATAGCCATGTGATAGGAGCAAAACCCTATGCTATTTTAATTTTTTTTTTGCATGTGTGTAATTCTATAGCTGGATTTAAACAACTCCAATGAAAAATTCTGACTGATTCAGAAGAAAACAGATATCTGATCTTTATCACATAGGTTTTTTTCAGGGGTTATTCCAAACATGTTTTAAAACAAAAGCACTTTACCTTAAAGGAGGAATCTAACAATAGCAGATACGTTAGATGAAGCTTTCTGTGTGTTTGTGAGTCACAGAGGTTTAGCTGAAGGGAGACTTTTGTTTGTTGCTGTTCAATCACTGAGACTACACTTTGTACAATGGAGGTGTTGAAAGAAGATTTACACAATCATAATGTTATACCATCTCTTTGTTCAGCTTTTGTAGAAGAAAATTACATACATCTCAACAGTTCTCAGAAGATTAAATCTACAGTTTAAATTTACTATTTGAACCTTGTATTCAAAACAGCATTCCACAATTAGTGAGCTATGCTGTGTGGCCTGGGGTTAAAGTAAGCAGTAGAAGGGGTGAGGGGTGCCTAGGACAATGTTTTCAGGTAGGGTGTGTAAATAATGGTGCTTTGATATTGCAGTTCTCAGCCTACATGAGGCTCATTCATATGTGTCCGTTTTTGACAGTCATGCAGGTCAGAAAAGATTCTTTTCTGTGGGTGAAAAGTGGCAGCACTTAGGAACAGCATTACTGCCTGTCAAAGAAGAGAAGAAAATCCTGGATGTTCAGATCTTCCCTGTCTTCCTTGCCTTGCATGAATGATAGTAAGATGGCCATGGAGAGATAGAAAAACAACTCTCTTTGAAGCTAAAAAAAAAAAAAAAAGCAGCTGAATATTTACCACAACTTGCAGGCCCTAAAATACTATTGACCATGTGTCAGTTTTATCTGTTTATAGCCAGTGAAGGCTGGAGTACACTTTTCCTGAGACATGAGGGAAGTGGGGTGGAGGAAGAGGAAGGGAGAAGTGGGAGCAAAGGGCGACAGCGAAATCTTAAAAGGCATTCAGGAGCTGTATACATATATATATATATTAAAAAAAATGTTTTCCTGAGTATTAAAAGGCCAGATAGAGTTTAGGGTCTGCCCGAGTAAGTGTTAATAAGCAATTTCTGTATCCCCACAGCGTCACCAGGAAGCAATTCCAAAGCAATCACTTTGCCCACTACCTTTTTTGCTGCAGGACAATGTAAGTCACAGATAGGTTTATAGCACAGGTTGAAAAGGTTTGCATTTTCTCCTTTGGACCCAACAGGATACCTACACCCACTAGCTACAGCAAATACTGTTGACACTTCAAAGCATTCAAGACACCTGAGTAAGACTCTCAAGAAATAAGATTTCAAATGAATCTCCCTTTGGAATTTGTCTGTGATTTCTAGATTTTTTTTTTTTAAAGCTACTTGCTTTGTAGCTTTTGCACAAATATTTCCGCTACCATGATGCTAAGAAGATTTTTTTCTGTTCTTGAAAATGAAATTCATAATGTACTCTGTTGGAAGTTGGATTATGGATGAATCAATGGACACTGAGAGCTAGGACAGGGAGAGGAGGACAGAAGAAAAAGGAGACCAGAAACAAAATATATATAGAGAAAGAAAAGCTGAAATAGGCTAGGAATGAAAGATAAAAGACAAAAAAAAAAATTGGAGGTGCAGAACAATCTGCTGAAGTTAGGCAAACGACATATATCTGAACTTGTAAATATTCCTCAGGGTTACATATCTTTATATGGTCACTGAGCAGCAGTGTAAACTCTCAAGCCAAATGTACCTGTCTACATACCACCACCTATTTGTATAGTCTTTCTCTGACAACAGAAGCATCAGCAAACTAGCATGCTAGCATACTGTACCTTTGCTTGAGACATCATTTGGGTTTCTTTTCATGATTTTTTAATTTTTCCCTCCAATGGAAAAAATATTATCTTGTCAAAACTGTCACCATTTCTTTGCAAGCATGAATTTAAACAGAATTAATTTTAGAATATATATATAAATATATATATATAAAAAAATATTAATGTTCAAAAAGAAAATGAAAAAATCAAGGGTTTTTTTTCAAAATTACTATTGTTGAGGAATTTACATTAACTGTTTATTAAAAATCATTAAAAAATTATAGGTTGATGTAAAAATGAAACATTAAAAATATTTTAATTCATGCCATGTCATTTATTTTTTGGAAGTTAAGGATTTCAATTTTCAAGATACATGTAGGATGGGAAACTTTTAAAACTCAGAAATTCTTAGAGGATGTTTTTTTTTATTAAGTCTGCAAGGTGTCTAGAGAAAAGAAAATCTGTAACCATAGTCCAAAAGAGGAGATAATAAATTTCTGATAAAGTCCTGATTATACCAGGGCATTGTCAGGTGAACACCCTAGTAGGACCTCTGTTGAAAATGTAAAGGAGGCCATGTATGTTACACTTTTAAAGGGAGAAACCACCAATATTCCCCTTCTTTTATTCAGCCTCTCTTTTCTATGGGAAAAAGGAAGTGAAGTTCCTATCAGATACCGTACCACTTTGTTTTTATTAAATGGCCAAATAGAAGAACCAAGCAATGACTTTCAGGTTCTTTAGTTTACAATTTTGTCCTCCTTAATCTTCTGGCCTACTCTTCAGCACTAGTGGGAAGCAAAAAAACATTGTTAAAATACTGTATTGTTAACGTTGTGGCTAACAGACAGACTTATCTGCATTCTCCAAAAACTGTTGTAAGGTTTTTCATTGTCCCGTCCACGCTTTGGGGTTTTTCTGCTATAAAGCTGAAGCACATGTAAGAGATTCAGAAATATTCAAGCCTCAATGCTGTTCAAGGTTTATATCTAAGGAGGATGTATGCCATTATCCAATAAAATGCCTTAATGCCATTAGGTTAAAAAGTGAGAGGAAGGTGTAAAAGAATGAGTTTGCCCTCAGAAAGAAGTTCCACTCGCTCAAGAGTTTTCCAAGATGAGGCTTTGGGAAGTGTCATAGTTCAACCCTGATCCGGACCAGACTACACAGTTTCTCTCTCACTCCCCTCACCCTCCAAGAGAACAGGGGGAGATGATATAAGAAAAATGGCTCGAGGTTTGAGATAAGGACAGGGAGAGATCCTTAAAGTTACCGTCACGGGCAAAAGTAGACTCGACTTGGGGAAAACTGTTCATTTATTTCTAAAACTAGCAGGAGAATGAGACAGGGAACAAGATAAACCTCCTACCAACATCTCCCTCTTCCCGAGCTTAACATTATCTTTAATACCTTCCCCCCCCGAGCAGCACGGGGGGAAGAGGGAATGGGGGTTGCGGTCAGTTCATCACACGTTGTTTTAAGCTGCTGCTTCATAGTTGAGGGAAGAACTCCTCACATTCTTCCCCTGCTCCATCATGGGGTCCCTCCCACGGGCCACAGTCCTTCCTGAAACTGCTCTGGTGTGGGTCATTTCTTCCACAGAGTGCAGTCTCTCCAGAACAGCTGCCCCAGCCGGCTCTCCCCAGTCCACAGCCACCTTCAGGCATCCAACTCCCCTGGTGTGGGGTCCTTCATGGCCTCCAAGTGGATCTCTGCTCCTCCGTGGACCTCCAAGGGCTGCAGGGGGACAACCTGCTCCACCATGGTCATCACCACAGGCTGCAGGGGAATCTTGGCCAGGAGCCACATTACTTCTCCCCCTCCTTCTTCACTGACCTTAGTGTCTACAGCTGTTTCTCTCACAAGAAAAGTTCTTCACAACAGGCTGGCAGATGCCTCTCAGAATCTCTTCACGTTATTCATCCCATCTCATCTCCTCTCCACTTCTTGCAGCCAGGCCGGGCTGAGTTGGGCCCAGTCGGCCGCCTGGCGAGAGGCCAGAGGGTGAGGCCTGCAAGGCCCATGAGGCCTGTGCCTCCCCCTCTGTGCCTCTGCCCCGCTCCGCTTCTTCACATCTTCTGTTCTCTTTTTTTTTTTTTTCTGTTTTCATCTTCTTAAATATGTTACTGCAGAGGCGTTATCACGGGATATTCTGCTCCCAATCAGCTCAGCCTTGGCCAGCAGCAGGTCCGCCCTAGGCCCGGCCAAGTCCACTGAACAAAGGGGAGCAACTTCTAGCAGTTTCCTACAGAAGCTACCACCTTAGGCACCCCCCCTCACTAAACAAAACCACAACAGGGAGGAAGAATCGAAAGGTACATCCTCACTACATGGTGCTAGGTAACTGGGAGAGCTCTCTAGTGCAGCGAGACCAGGGAGAGATTCCCTAATCTAAGGATGATCCAGAAAAGATTTGTGTTCAGAGGGATCTAAGTTTTCCTGGATCACTAGATCCTTCAAGTGCAAATTTTATATCAAAGGTGATGTACCCTTCTAGCCATTTCCTTATGATTCTTTTCAGTACATACCTACCTATACCAACTGGCAGTTGCAGTTTTCAGGACAAATATTTTTAGCTCCATACACACTTTATCTACAGTTTAAAATCTGGACACAAAGGCATACAAATTCTAAATACACAGGTTTTCAACAAGCAATATGTTTGTTCTCCATATGCCATCATTTACTCCTATCTCAGGAAACTGAGACATTGTAGAATTGCCTTTTTACAATGAATTCATTTTATCTTTTTTTTCCTGTGTTCTATCTATTTTTTTTTTTTTTTGCAGTTACTGATTATCATCCATTTAGGTTCAGATACTCCTGATAATTCCTGCTTTGTTTTCCACAACATAATGCATCCAATAGGACAGTAAGAGAAAACCATTCACAATAAATATGTGCTGAGCAGGCAGCTGTGACTGTCAAAAAAATGTGACGCTGCTACGTGGAAGATTCCTTCCACGGACTTATCAGCAAACAGGGGTGAAATTTATTTTCAGATGGGTTAGATGCAAAAAATGTTAGACAGAAGAGGAACAAAAGTGATAGATGCTCTTTTCTCTGTCACCTGAAATGTCATCCAGCTTGGCATCCTTTGCAGTGCAGTAGAGTGACTGAGATACGTGCACAAGTTGAGCAAAGAATCACCTCATGTTAGGCAGGAAAACACAATGAGGACAGGTTGACTGAAATACCTGAGTTGCTTGACTCAAGAGTATTTCTATGTGTGTACGCAGAACTCTTAATATGGGATTGATGGTTTGGTATCCCATTCTAACTCTAGGTTTGTGCATCTTTTCTTTAAAAGTGAAGTAAGACAGTCTTGTCTTCTGAAAACAATCATAAACTGGGAGACTTAAATTAGAAGAAATCAGGTACAAAAAGTTACTTATTCATATGAAAAAAAAAAAAAAGGATAAAGTCCATTTGTTTAGTGATTATGGCACGTTTGTCAAGTAGATGGGAGATATGATTGGACTTCTGCCCTGAACTGAGAGATGCTAACCTAGGATCCTAACCTAGGTGCCTAACCACTACAGATTTGTACTTGCAGAATTATTGATAACTGCTTGTGACTTTGTTATAACTCCTGGAGAAGAAAGGCTTGGTAAAGCAGATATATAAGGAATTTTTGGTGCTGATTTTCAATTTTGTTAGAACCCTACAAAATATTTATTCTTTCTCATATCCATAGTAAGGAATTTTAAGAGTTCTAAATATGATCAGATCTTGTTTTGCATTTCTCCTAACTCTACTATGTTTTGGGACAATCCTCACATGCAAATATTCAGTTTCCCTGAAATAGAATTCATTCTTGGGAAGCTGTTCTCTAGTGCAGAAATATTTTTACTCCTTTCTTAAACCACTAGAAAAAGTTGTTATATTTCCACCTCTTGACTTTCATTCACTACAAAATGGAGTTCCAAATACAAGTAAATTCTATGCCTATCTAGATATGTCTTGATAATTTGATGAAAATAAAAGATTGATTCTCTTTCCTTGTCCTGACTAAGTCAGTGCTCACTGCTCAGTGTAACAATTCTTAAGGTTAACCTCAACAGAAGTCAATCAATACATCCTTATTATTCTGTGTATGTGTGTAAAACATCGAAGACTAACTGACAAGAGACAGCTAACATTTCATTTCTAGGACAAGAACCTGTGAAACCTTACTGTATGGTTAATGGCTGAATCTTAAATAATTTTAATCTCTTCTTGTATTTCGGTGTCTGAAGAGCTCAGAAAGTTGAAGTACATATATGAAGTGAAAGAGAAAATGTGAGTGCAGGAAAAATGAAACACTTGAAAAATCTGGGTAAATTTATAGAACTGTTATAACCTTCTTCCAGTTTGAGAATCGTCATTGTATTAGCTCCCTTTTGTGAGCATGTGCTTCTAGGCAATATTTGCCTTATGGTGGTTGATTTTCTTTTTTGATGAAATGTACATTTGAGAAACTTACCTAGTTGGTTCAGAGGAAGAAGTCAGCCTCAAATGACTGTTTTCAATTCCTGTAGTATATTGCACATACATGTACAGTTGAAAGAACAGCTTTCCAAATGCATGAAAAGATGCTGACAAATTTTGGCACATCAAATGGGAAATGAATGAGAAATCTAGACTAGTAAAATATACACCAACTGCATATGTTAATTTGATATGTCATTAGTATGATTTCGTAAGACAGTTACTCTATAAATAAGTTGATTTAATAACAACATTATTACATGATGAAAATGTAAGGGGTTTTTTTCAATCATATTTAAGTAGTTGCAGAGCATTGTTATCTTGTATTTTCCCTAATTCCCTTTTAAAACTGTACTTAAGTGTTCAAAATAACATTATTCAACTCTTTTATTAAAAGAAACTAAAGGCAATGTGAAAATAAATGATACAAGGAAAAAAAAGACATTCTTAAAGACTGGGAATGTTGTAGTCTCAACGTCAGTTCTTTTGGTGTTACCTGTTCCTATAGAGATTTCTGATGTCATCCTTTAATATTTACATTGTATTACATCTATAGTCAAATAGCTTTGAGACTTTAGCAGGATGAAGCAACTGGCCTAGTGCTGTATAGAACAGAATTATTCAACTGAAGCTATAGAAATGAAGACCTTCATCCATTGCATTTGAAATCGGTGGGGACCTTTTCCATTTCAGAGTGATAAAAATTGCAAGGGAATGCATATTTGTAGTTTGGAGAGCTAGAGCTGCTACTCATTTATAGCATCATAAAAGTGGCAATGATGATCTAATTTAAAATAGTTACTAATGTTTACTGTGTCAATAAGTCTCGAGATACTTAGCTATAAGATATCTGAATCTCTTAGGTTTAACTGGTTATTTAAAAATACACTGAAAAAAATCCTTTGAGAACTTATGTTCGACTATTACTACTTGAAAATCAAAACTGTTTATTAGAAAGAATTTTTTTTAGAGAATTTTGCTATTTTAGTGTTATTCTTTTCTCTAAGTGTTAAAAAGATGCACTCTTCAGAAATCCAGTTGTGATTATTTGAATGTATTATCATTATTTGTTTTCTTTTCAGCCTTTTCAGCCATCTTTGTAAACCTTCTAGTCTTCCTCCTGAAGAAGCTTTCTGCTGCTGTTCAGCTCCTTAAGAGCCATCTTGAAGCAGTTTACCCTTTTGCTTGAATGCCTTTCTTGTTATATTCTTTAATTAATTAGCTGCTCCTGAGTAGTTTCTCTATAGTTTCTCCACAATTCTTTAATGACTGTCACAGGGCCAGGTACACTTCTCTGAACAAGTGATGTTGCTCTATTACTTCTCTTATTTTGCTGTTGTGGTAGCTCTCAGAGCTGCTGACTAGATGGAAGTGGCTGCCTGAGTCACAATAGTTTTGAGATCTGATAGCTTCAGTCTCAAATTCAAACTTGAAAAAGCTTCTTTTGCTGTACTGTGCCCATCCACTGAATGCATTGTTAGGAAAGGTCAGAAATCTGTAACCCTAGCTGGACATAGAAAATATCCATTTTTCTATGGGGTTTTCTAATAGCAAGAAGTCCATTGCAGGACCGAGACTGCAGAAAATACACAAAACAGTGAACAAACACAAGATACCAGTAATATCCAGTTAAATCTAGAGTTCAATTTTGTTTTGCTTTGGACAGTTTCACTACATCAATAGCTTCTAACTAAGGTGTAATCCCTCTGTTACTTGTAAGGTATCCACAGTGACACGCCAAGGCAAAAAACCAAACTGTTTTTGAAGGAACTTATAGTTAAACCATCTATATTCACTTTATGCAGTACTGCTGCCACCTTCTTGTATTCTAGTCGTCAAATATCTTAATTCTTGTGTTCCATCACATTTACATGAACAGTACTACCAGAATACTGATGCTAGACTCCCAAACTCAATCCCCTTCAGTCAGGTCTCCTTGCTGTGCTCTGTTCTTGTAGCTGATGGACTGTGGTGGAAATCTGTTGTTTATCATCACCTAAAATCTTCAACCTCTCTTTAAATATGCAGCACATAACATTAGAAACGATTTTCTTCAGCTACTTCCTCCTAGGTTAGATATATATACACACACACATATATGCGCCCAAATCTAGTGTTTGCACACCTCTCAAATTAGGTGTATGAAAATATGTTATGCTTGTTTCTGAAATGATGCAGGAGATATGCATATTAATATATTCCAAAAAGTCTCAGACTTATGATCAGCATCCATTTCAGACAAGGGAGGCTCATTAGCTACACAAAAGTAAGCATAACCCAAATTGCCCATGATTATCATCTGTGTCACTGATGCTTGTGGGGAGAGATGTGTGGGAAGGGAAAAAAATCACCAAAGATGAGGCAAGTAGGATTGCTTAAATAAATCTGCAGCCTGTATTTGGAAGCAGTAGCAGCCCAGTAAGTACAGAGGCATTTTACTAAGTAGTTTTCTGTCCAAGCCAAGTGAAAACATAAGTTTAAAAGAAATCATTGTAGGTCAACCTTGGCTAACAGGCAAACTCCCACCTAGCTTCTCTTTCACTCCCATCCCAGTGGGATGGGACAGGGAGAAAATGGAGAATGGGAGTGAGAAAGTTCATGGGTCAAGGTAAAGACAGACATACTGCTCATCAGTTATTACTGTCACAGGCAAAACAGACTTGTCTCAGGCAAAATGAATGTATTGACAATTAAAATAAATATTTTCTGGTAGCGGTAAACAAAAATAGAAACATTAAACCAACACCCTTCCTGCCCCCTCACCTTGGCCCCAGGCTGCACAAGGGGGAGAAGGGATGGGGGTTATAGTCAGTACATAACAGTTTCTCTCTTCAGCTCTTTCTTCCTCATGCTTTTCCTCAGTTCCAGTGTGTGCTGTCCGCAGGCCACAGCTGCTGTCAAGAATATCCACCTGCTCCAGCACAGGTCCTCCACAGTCTGCAATGAATAGTCTGGTGCCGCAGAACATCTTCTACTCCTCTTCCTCCTCCTCTGACATTGGTTTTCCCTCTTCTGCTTCTCACTCTGTTAGTTCCCCCTCCTCTACCTGTCCAGCTTTTTTTTGTCCTTTGTTAAAAACAGTTTCCCAGAGGTGCCATTAGTTTGTCAGAGGGGCTCAGCGACGCACTGCGGTTGGTCTGTTGGAGCCAGCTAGAACTGTCCACCTACTTCAGTGTTAATCCCTTGAAGGCTTTGCATTACTCTGACAGTGTGGCATGACAGAGAAGAGGGACCTATACAAGAAAGAACACTGGATACCAGCTGAAATAGGACAGGGCACTGAGCTTGTTCTGTGGTAAACATCACAAACCCTTGCAGTTGAAAAAATTTCTAGTGCCAGCAAGGTATGCCCAGATAGCAAGAAAACATCGTTGGCTATGAGAAATTTTTTTCAGAGTGCTTGTGGAAAACATGTCAGCAGAAGATAAATACAGCATTAATTTTTGAGCAAATGGATCCCTACAACCTGATCATTAGATGAGAAAATCTCACACAAAATCTACCCTCCGTAGTGTCAGAGGAATGGAAATCATAGAATCATAGAATCATAGAATGGTTAGAGTTGGAAGGGACCTTCAAAGGTCATCTAGTCCAACCCCCCTGCAAGGAGCAGGGACATCCCTGACTAGATCAGGTTGCTCAGAGCCTCATCCAGCCTGTCCTTGAACATTTCCAGGGATGGGGCATCCACCACCTCTCTGGGCAACCTGTGCCAGTGCTCTACAACTCTCATTGTAAAAATTTTTTTCCTAATATCTCATCTAAACCTACCTCCTTCTAATTTAAACCCATTACCCCTTGTCCTATCACAACAGGCCCTACTGAACAGCCTCTCCCCATCTTTCCTGTAGGCCCCCTTGAGGTACTGGAAGACTGCTATCAGGTCTCCCCAGAGCCTCCTCTTCTCTAGGCTGAACAGCCCCAACTCTCTCAGCCTATCCTCATAGGAAAGGTGCTCCAGCCCTCTGATCATCTTCGTGGCCCTCCTCTGGACCTTCTCCAACTGGTCCATGTCCTTCTTATGTTGGGGACTCCAGAACTGGACGCAGTACTCCAGGTGGGGTCTCACCAGGGCAGAGTAGAGGGGCAGAATCACCTCCCTCGACCTGCTGGCCACGCTCCTCTTGATGCAGCCCAGAATGTGGTTGGCCTTCTGGGCCGCAAAGGCACATTGCCCACTCATGTTGAGCCTCTCGTCCACCAGCACTCCCAAGTTTTTCTCCTCAGGGCTGCTCTCAATTCATTCTCCACCCAGTCTGTATTTGTGCCTGGGATTGCCACGACCCAGGTGCAGGACCTTGCACTTGGCCTGGTTGAACTTCATGAGGTTGGCACGGGCCCACCTCTCCAGCCTGTGCAGGTCCCTCTGGATGGCATCCCTCCCTTCCAGCGTGTCGACGGCACCACACAGCTTGGTGTCATCGGCGAACTTGCTGAGGGTGCACTCTATCCCACTGTCCATGTTGCTGACAAAGATGTTGAACAGGGCCGGGCCCAACACAGACCCCTGAGGGACACCACTGGTGACCGGTCTCCACTTGAACACTGAGCCGTTGACCACCACTCTCTGAGTGAGGCCATCCAGCCAACTCCTTATCCACCAAGTGGTCCATCCATCGAACCCATGCCTTTCTAGTTTAGAGAGAAGGATGTCATGCGGGACAGTGTCAAAAGCTTTGCAAACAAAAAATTTCAAAAGGGCCTCAAAGAGTGATCTAGGCACCTACAAGTCTAGAAGAGGAGTAACAAAGGTGACGAAGTTTCAGGAGATCTTTTGATACTGAATGATAGTGGTAAAAATGATAGAATCATGGAATACTAGGTTGGAAGGGACCTCAGGGATCATGTGGTTCAACCTTTCTTGGCAAAGTACGATCTAGACAAGGTGGCCCAGCACCCTTGTCAAAGATTACACAAAGCGGCCTTGCAAAGACATCAACCAACTCTCTTAATATCCTCAGGTAGATATTGTCAGGACCCCTAGATAAGTAGGGGTCAAGCTCCTGTAATAGTTCACATACCAACTCTTTGTTCACTGATGGTGATTTTGTGTTTGCATCAACTTGGATTTTTGTTCCCAAGGCCTATGGCCTAACAGTACTTCTAAAGAAAAGAGTGAAGAAAGTGTTGAGAACTTCTGCCTTATTAGTATTTTAGGTGACTAATTCACCTCTTGTGTTTAACAGTGGGGCACTGTTTTCCTTCTGTTTCAGCCAGTTGTTTACATATTTGAAGAATATTTTATTGTAGTTTTTGACATTTCTAACAAATTTCAATTCAAGCTGAGCTTTCGCTTTTTTAACTTCATCTCTGCATGCCCTGACAATGCCCTTTTAGTTCTCCATGGCTATTTTTCCACTTTTCTATCTCTTATACATCTAAAATTATAGAAGAAATAGTGATAAGTGATCAGTAAATTATATAAGGAAATATAAACCTAACAGTACACACAGAATGAGAAATTATTACCACTGAAGAAAGAAGTCGTGGAGTTATTGTGGATAGTGCTTTAAAAATCGTCAGTTTAATATTCTATTCATCTGACAAATAGATGCCTAAGATGTGAAAGATTATTAGAAACAGAAAAGAAAATGCAGGAAACCACAGTGTAAATCTAGTGATCTCACTTTTAAAAATATTGCATCCAGATCTATTTCTAGTTCTAGGCACCATATCACACAACAAAAGGAAACCATCAAATGTTTTATGGCAGGAAGAATGATTCTGTGAATGCTGGATGCCCCAGTTTTTTGAAGGTAGGACATACGGGAAGAATTTTAGGTGAGATACACAAAGTCATCTACAAAAGAGCCATGTACAATACAAGCTAGGATTTTCTAGTGTGTTTTATTTACTTTTTGTTTACAAATTTGCATCTGAATTTGTAACTGTAAGTCTTGTTTAATGCATGTCTTTTCTCTTCTTTAGAGTTAAACTGATTCATTACTCTAGAAACAAGATTAATTGGGATAATTTGACAAATTAAGGCACATCATGCCTTTAGAGATGCTAAATCAAAACAAAATGGCTTATGGAATGACTCTTGAAGAACCAGCGCCTCAAGACTGTGCCTAGGAAATGTCTGAAATGATGAGAGACACTTTAGGAAAAAAAAAAAAAAAGAGATTAAAGCCTTCACTTACGCAAAGATCGACAAGAGCAAGATGTAAAAAACATGGAAATGCTTATTTGCTTGTACTACCAATAAGTAAACATTCAGAACTGATACTAAATATTTTGCTATATCAAAGACATCAGCAGGTTTTCCCCAATGACTTTGAGGGGACCATGATATGCAGTTTCATTCTTCTAATCCTCAGGATGACACTGTTCTAACTATCATAAGGCTGTAGATGGTGACCGAGATATTTCACTGGAAAATGTGAATGGTGTAGAAGGTACTGATATTTTGTTCTCCAAGCTGGGGCAGGGCAAAAAGTCTGTAGTTTGGGGCACCTTTGGGGAGAGTAAAATGGATAGTCTGAATGTAGACAAGCAAAAGTACAACTCTTCATCTAATAACAGCAATGTGTATGGGGAAATTCATGGCAGGATGAGCAGAGAGACTCGTTGTTTACCCGAACTGGCACCTAATCATGCCGCTGTGCAAAGTTGTCCACTGAAATGGGTAAAAACATATTAAGACTTGCCTAAGTGAAGATTAAAGGGCCTTATTTTTGAGATACTATGGCAATAAACATAAAACTAAGTTGCCCATGAATAAATTCAATGAAGATGTTAAAAAAAAAAAAGATTACAAAATTAGGGAATGAAAACTACAGACTGTAAGTTCCCATGTCAGGTCTATAAGGCCATTGACATTTTAAGGCCATTCATTAAAGGAGAAAAGGAGACCTTGGCCTAAATACAGATGCAAAAAAAGCTTACAAGCTTACAGAAAAGACCTATTTCTTAATAGACATCAACCATATATAGACTAATGTCATTGTCATATGGCCCCTGCCAACCCATCTCAAAAGCAGAAATCTTGGATCTGCCTACTGAACACACACCTGGATGTACATGTTCTCTTGGCCACTTGATAAGTGAACTTTAATATCAAGCTAAATCCAGAGCTGCTTTGTGTGTGTGAGTCTAATCAATACAAACCAAAAACCATTAACTATGAATTACGACTGTCAAAATTGCTAAGGATAGCAAGTTAGAGAAAATATTTAAGGTTACTATTACAAGGTGGCTGAGAGCCATATTGTTAGCTGCTTCTACCACACTAACAAGATTACTTTTTACACTAATCTGTATTTTGTGCAAAGAGATGAGGACTGATTTGTGGGATCGGGATGATGTTGTAGTCAGTCAAAATTGTTTCCATGTTTAAAAAAAAATGCACAGAAATCACTTAAAAGTTGGAAAACCTTAGACGAAAGCCAAATATATGTATTTCACATTAGACTCCAATGAGGCTGTGACATCAAAAATGCTATAGGTTTTGACATAGTCTGATAATATGGATCAAACCTGGCCAAAGAACACCTTTGCTGATGCACAGGAAAATCTGACTCCCTGGAAAAAAAAGTAGGAAAACTGAGGGGCAAATGAAAAGAAGGTCTATGCCCTCCCACTGGATCCTGATTTTCACTTCTGTAAATCAATCCCCAAGTGAGGTGTGTGCTGTAGTATTGGTGCTGGACAGTAGAGGGCACTGCTTATTTGTTCTGAAGTGAAGGCATAAACAGGCACTCCTGAACGCGTGTGGCTTCGTGGCATACCCTGCCCCTGGGGCCATGCTGGGCTGTTGCAATCTTTTTCCTGTGCAGTCCTTTAAATTACCAGAAGTTGATGCACACTTCCATTGGGGAGGACAAATTGGTGATAAAAAAGAAATCCCTCTGTCTCCCACATCAGTACGTATTTTTTCTGCCACTCCGAGGCATGCCTACAATCCCTTATAGTGCTTGGATCAGTGTTGGAAAACAACGGACATGTAATTTGCAACGCAGCTTTTTGAGGAATGAGTGTTGCTGCTTTTACATTGTCTTGGAGCAGAAACCAGCATGTACTCTCTACTCACTCTTTGCAGGTGTTAAATATTGTTTCATTCATGTTCATTTTTTACTTCTCTTGTCTAAAGGACTCACCTTCGCCAAATGCTTTAAGTTTCGTCAACAAAGACCTGGTCTGAGAAACTGTTGTAAGGAAGTTGATTCCCCTATGTAGCTTTGGAAGCTAAAATGGCCATAGAATGTGGTATATGGCATAATTACAGTAACATCATGCATTAGGGAGCACTTACTGCTTAAATCAGACCTACTGTAACTGCTGCGATTAGGCTGGAATTAGAAGAAGTTTAGGGTTTAGAGCCGAGGCTGAGGAAACTGGCACTGATGCTACATACATGTAAAGCTATAAGGCTGGGAAACTCTTAACTTACAAGGAAAACTGTGCTGTTGATGAGAATCTACACAAAATCTAAAAATTACTGTTATCCTACCAAAGAAATGCAAACTTTGGGAAAGGAAAGACATTATCTTCTGGCATTATCATAGATCTCAGTCTAAAACATGTGATGTCTCCAGGAGAGTGAATTCTATTTTGAACGTGAATAGTTGCAGTCAGAGGTGCTCTATAGAAGTGCACTGTTAATGTTCTGCTGTGCTGGTGAAAAAAAAAAAACAAAAAACCCCAAAGCAATCTCCCAAAATGCTGCATGTGCACACCGAATCAGGCTATTGAAGTAATATATGATAGTGTCTCTTTATTTGCTGTATCTATCCTGTCGAGCCATATCAAATGCATGCCTGCATTTAATTTTGTCATGAACATGGATTTCTATGAGATTTTGTGTGAGAAAAAAATCTTGTACAATAAATAGTCCAATAAGTATAAAAAATGCTGTGTATACATGCATGGTTATTTTGCAAGCAGTACTTTTGAAGACATGTCCATGTTTCTCTGCAGTCAGTCTGGACTCCGGAATTGCCTGGATGGCATTACTAGGCTTGGAAAGATTACTGGAGATCATGAGAAACATACAAAGTCATCAGTTCAACTGGGCTGAAACAAAATGTTGTCCAAATGTCTCTACAAAGAAACAGGCATGCCTTTCTTGAAAGGGAAGGAGGAACAGAGAACAATGTCTTAAACAGAAGTAGAACCCGGTCCAAATGATTTTTCTGCAATTACATTAATTTCATCAGTACCTGTGAAGATTCACAGACAATTTAATTGTATTTAATGTCCTGTCTGGAAACTATATTCCAAAGACACTGATTTGGAGCTGCTACAAGCATCTCTTTATGGACTGACATGCCCATCCTGGACTGCTATCAGCTAGTTCCTAAGGAGGAAAAAAAAATATCTTTGAACATAGTCACCCAAGATCTTAGATTATTTGGTTCTGTGTAACTATACTTGTGATCACTGGAGGCTCAGATTGGCTAGGATTTTTTTTTTTTTAACCAATAATCATAACCATTCTAAGAGGATCATTTTGTTTTTTTTTTTTTCTAGATGAAGTACTTCTGAAAAAAGAAGTATTGAAAGAAGAAAAAACACAAGAAAGTGCTTATTTGCATATTGGCTACACAAAAATACATATCCTACTGTGGAAGACATAGATTCAAACCACCCATAGATAACTTGGTGACAGTGTGAGAAAACAAGGACTCAGAAAGGTGGGAATCTGAACTATTACAGAGCTGCTGAGGTTCCTTTTGCTCTCATATGACAAGAGTTATATTCCAAAACCAAAATATATAAGACAAAAGATCACTTTAAGTGCTTGTTCTTCGTTAAGCACTTCACTAGAAGATTGAAATGCAAGAACAATTATTGCATTAACTGAATATTAAATTTAAAGCTGTTTGCCTAACATGTCTAAATTACCAGAAAACAGATGAAGCCCTGATAGTGATATGCTTAAACATACTGAACAACTTGGTATAAGGTTCACTTTTCCATATATCATATGACAGAACAGCTATGAACTAGATGTGTGGTGTGATGTACTCATTTGCTGTGCTGAAGGGAATAGAGGAGAAAATATCATGCAGCCTAATGAAATGTTAGATCAAAATTCTGCCTCAAATGTAGGCATTGGTTGCCACAATAGGATATTCAGATTTAAGGAACTCTAAACTTGTATTACTTCCTAGTGGCCATTTGACATGCACGATACCATGAAGTAGTATAACAACCTGCTTTTTCCCAGATTCATAAAACCTCACAACTGCTAGTGTCAATCCATTTAAGAGTGTAGCACTTCAGCATCCTAAAGTCACCATTAGGATAAATTATTTTGGAAAAGGCCAGAAGTATCTTTTATAGCTATGTGATGATTTACAGTTTTCATAGAGAGTGCACACACCATATTATCTGTATACTACCTTCAAGCTAACTGAAAGTCAATTATATCAGTGTGACTTTGAAATAGAGCTTACAGACAACTAATATCAAAGGAAAACTTTACTACGACTTTCCTTCATTTGGCATCTTCTGAATTGCTGTTTTGAGCAAATTCAGAAGATGCCAAAGAGAGCTTTGTTCAAAACAGCAATTCAGAAGATGCCAAATGAATTTCTACATGGAAAGAGATGTGCTAAATATTGTTAGGTTATGGATGCCTAAGCCTAAAACATGGTCCAGATGGTTGAAGTTCACCAGATGCCACAGAACTACAGAACTTACATAAATATGTGATGTCAGCTGTGGGAAATCAGAGTAAATTTTGTCTATGCAAGTATGAAAGCTTTAATATTTTACAAAAAAAAAAAAAAAAAAAAAAAAAAAAAAAAAAA
>WHYT01016581.1:281245-356891 GCA_009806455.1 Tetrax tetrax | reverse complement strand
AAAAAAAAGGAGAACTGAAGTTCCTAGTCTTTTACAGTTCTGTTTAAAAAAAAGAAGATGACCATGTTCTATACCTGTATCTCATCTATCAGAGCTATGGAATGTTTCTTGCAAGTACTTGCAAGATGTTTCAGAATAGCTAATGTAAAATATTAAAGATAGTCTTTGTTATCTCAAATCTAATGGGTTTCTGAAGATTGATGTCAGAATAAGAAATGTACCGAGAAGGATACGTAGTCGTATTCAGCTCTCAAAATACAATACAGCACTGCTGAAATCTAGTGATTCATAGTAATTTTTTTTCTTCAGTAGAGAATGAATGAAAATAAGCATGCTTGTACCATGAGAAAAGCCATGCCAAAGATTTGTGACCTCCAAACATACCAAGTGGCAAAGTGTGAAATAAAAAGCTAAATACCATGTGTGTTTGGTGCCACCATCTCCCAGAAATAAATGCTGCATATTTATAATGAGAACCAATGGTCACATGCAATGGGGGTTATCCTGAGAGACTGGTCCTGTGGTTATATCAAGTCCTCAATGCTCACAGCCACGTTTGGCAGAGAAGCAGCCAGCACTTCATCCAAATTCCAGAAGGGAAAAAATTACAAGAGGCTCTGAGAGCCTCAGGCAGAGATCCAGAGCAGGTGGAAACAGCTGAGCCATAGGATGTATCACCACCAGAGCTAACGGATTCCTGAGAGCAACACCACTTAACGTGAAGGTGCCTCAGAGTAATTCAGTATTGTTTTGTGGGTAATAGTCTGCTCCTTTTTAGACAAACAAAACACAAATTCAGATTCTTTTAACCAAACAACCACCTCTATTAACACGCTAGTAAAATTGTTTGGAGAGCTTATGTTTGAGAGGCTCTGGTGGGACACCCAGCAGTGAGGAGTCAGATGCTGATTAACTTCAGTATATAGCCCTGATGTCAAATTCCTGTGTTCCAATTATTGCATGACGCACCTTGCTCACCACAAAACTCCATTTTAGGACCTTCACCAGAATATTTTTCAGTGTACTAGGTCTATACTTCAGTTAAAATGAGTTCAGTGCCTTCTTTTTATTTTTGTGATATACTCTTACATTTTGTTCCTTGTGAAGTTTGTGGTTTCACATCTCAAAAATCCATCAGTTTCCACTGCTGACAATCTTCTACAGGGAAATCTCCCACTTCTCAAAAACTTCCTCAGTCCATTTGAGACACTACTTTTTTCTTTTTTTTTGTTGGTCACTCACCAAGAGGAAGAAATTATTTGCTTTAGTGTCTATTGATAATTCTAAGCTAAATTTTCTAAATATTAAATGGGTGATAGATGATGAAAAAATCTTACTATCAAAGGCAATCTGATAAAAAATGGTTTGCTATTCAGGCAGGATATATGAAATACAGTTTCCAATGTCTTTATAAAACAGAGTGAAAATGCAGTTGTATTGATCTAAATAATATTTAATATTCTCTCTAGAAACAGGTTTCGTCAGTGATGTTATATTTGTACTTTAGGCAGTAGCCACTACATTTGGAATCAATGACTACATACCTTGACTTTTGCCATTAGTTATAATAAAACAAATATGTATAAATTTCTTTTTTTTTTGCAATCAACATTTTACAGGTCATGAGTTCAACATATGTGTGGCTTCAGACTGCATGAGCATAATCCAAGTGTAAAACAGCACATTATCTCTGAAGCCTCAGGTCTCCTTCCTTTAAACTTCTCAGTTGACTCTTGAGAAGTTTTGATAAAAAATAACTTTTATATACAAATAATTGGAAGAAAAATTAGGATTCTTTCTTCTTACCTAACCATACCTTAAAAATATTTTTTTAAAAATACAGGAAATTATGAGTGCAGAACAAACCACTGTAGATCCTCTGTTTTCTTAAAAATGAATACCCTTTGATGTTAATAAAAAAAGAATAATAGTTGTGGAGAAGTAGGCCCTCTAGCTGACAAAAACTAATATCTGACTAGAACATTTTAGAATTCAGTTATTTTAAGGAAAAAAATATTTCAGGGTGTCATTTGAAAGTTAGAAAAGATGATTCTTTCTTCAATCTTCATCTTTCCTTCTCCATCCCCTCCTCCCCCTAGAAAACTCTTTCAGTATTTGCTTTCTCTTTTTTTAGAACTGTAGTTGGATGTAATGAAGTTACATATTTATAAGTCACAAATGTTTACATTACACATTTTTACTACATGGCTGATTGTTCTGCTAAGATTCTGTAATGATTTTTTGCAAGTCTGAATCCTCCTCCTTACTTTTCTGCTGTGTTTTAATATTAAGTGACTTATGAGAATGTTTTGTGAATATGTATGGCAAGTCCAACAGCTGCTAAGAGTGGGAAAGCCAACAAAGCTGTATAGAGAAGACCCAGGATCCTTTCATTTTCTTGATGGAAGTTTTTAATGATTCTTTGATGGTTTCACTACCTCTGAATATCTGAAGAATTTAGGGTTTTGGCAGAGGTCAAGTCTGACCCCTTCATAGCAAGGAAAAGAGACAATTGCTTGAAAAAAATATGCCATGAATGACAAATGATTTGGTAGAGTTTGAAAACATAGTAATTTCTCCATAAATATTATCATTTAAATAACTTCCGTAAAACACTTATGCGCAACTTTTTATATCAGACATTCACATGTGTGTGCTTAAAACTGAGCTATCTAAAGTGGCAGTTATTAAAAAGACAGAAACAGACTCTTAGGCATGCACAGCAAAAGAGGCAACATTCACAAGTTTACTCAAGGGAAATACTGACTACATATGAGGAAAAGAAAATTCACAGTGAAGGTAATTAAGTAGTGGAAATGCAGGTTTTCTAAACCTGACTTGAAAAGACCATGAGCAACATGGTCTGACTCAGAAGTTAAGCTTCCTAGATGATCTCCGGAGGTCTCTTCCAATCTTTGCTATGACATATGTACATATGCATACATACATAAGTATGTATGTATTTGTACATATGTGTTCTACAAAATATCTATTACAATGTATTTTCTGATGAAAATCCCAATAAAGAAAAAAAGAGTAGCATCATCTGCTCAGAGTCTTTAAAAATACTAACCTGAAGTACACTGTAAAGAAAGAAATAGCCAAGATGTCAAAGGCATTAAGAAGCTATTGAGATATTTCACATACACATCTACATCAAGGAAGGAAAACATCTTTCTTACTGTTTTCTCTCAATAAAAGTTATTTATTAAAATAAATTAAAAAATAAAATAATTTTTTAAATTATCAAATATTTGTATATATAGGAAAAAAACTCAGATTTGGACAAGGTAGGGCCTAGAAAGACAGTCGGTCCTGTCTTATAGGTTAAAAAAAATCAAATTTTAATTTCAAAATTGAAATTAAGTGATGTATGTTCTCCTTTTTGATCACAGACCCTAAAACATATGTAGTTGAATTGTTCTGGAATGCAAGTACATTTTGTCAATTCAGAATATTTCTAATCTGCAGCTGAATACTCAAAAATTATTCCCTTTCCTATTTAATTCATCCCTCCCAAATAAAAAAAAATACTAGAAATGTTTTTGGATTTCAACAAGTTGGAAACTTGAACTTTTTGGATTAAACACATATTTTACAGTTGAGAAAATCAAAGTTCTGCATTTCGTGCTGTGAACCTTTGTCTTTTCTTATTTTTAATTGATTAGAAATTTTTACATCTGTTAGTTGAGAAGTGCTCTTGCTGAATCTCACCTTTCTGCTACCGGGAGTGCAGCATTACTACAAGAAAGATTTAAAGAAAGATTTTGACTGGATGAAAGAATGATTGTTCTGAAGTTGCCTTATTGAAACTTGCTACTCACACAATCTTACTCCTAGAAGGAATACACATACCATAATTAAAAAATATAAACAACATGAATTTACAAGCACTTAAGACTGACTCTTAAACAAGAGTTCCTGTATAGTCTTACACACATGCTGATAGTATATAATTCTGTACCACTTATGAGAGTGATTCCTCATTACCTGAGTCTGTCCCTGGATGAAGACCACTTGAACAATGCTAGATTCAGACAACACAGAGGTGGAAAGAGGGAAATATTTAGTAATATAAATCACAACTAAGGCCATCTGTCCTGCAGTTGTCAAGGCAGTAGACTGCCTCAGGCTCCTCCTGGGCTCTTCATCACTACCAGCTACCTGAATAGTAACAGCTGCTGCAATTTCTTTCATCTGTGGATAGTGAGGAGGCAGTATTCCAGCTTGTCAGATGCTAGTGTGCCCACAGTGAGCCGTATATTTTTTATCTTTTGAGTCAGGGTATTACAATAAGACACTTCACACGGGAATACATTCCTATATGCTAAGGCACATGGAAAATAAGAAAGTGATTGGTGACAGCCAACACAACTTCACTAATAGCAAATCATGCCTGACCAACGTGGTGGCCTCCTTCGATGGGGTTACAGCATTGGTGGACAAGGGATGACCAACTGACATCATCTACCTGGACTTCTGCAAAGCTTTTGACACTGACCCCTGTGATATCCTTGCCTCCAAACTGGAGAGACATGGATTTCATGGACAGATCGCTTGGTGGATAAGGAATTGGCTGGATGGCCACATTCAAAGAGTTGCAGTCAATGGTTCAATGTCCAAGTGGAGAACAGTGTTGAGTGGTGTTCCTTAGGGGTTGGTATTGGGACCAACACTGTTTAACATCTTTGTTGGCAACATGGACAGTGGGATAGAGCGCACCCTCAGCAAGTTTGCTGATGACACCAAGCTGTGTGGTGTGGTCAACATGCTGGAGGGAAGTGATGCCATCCAGAGGGACCTTGACAGACTGGGGAGGTGGGCCCGTGCAAACCTCATGAAGTTCGACAAGGTCAAGTGCAAGGTCCTGCACCTGGGTTGTGGCAATCCCAGGTACAAATACAGGCTGGGTGGAGAATGGATTGAGAGCAGCCCTGAGGAGAAGGACTTGGGAGTGCTGGTGGATGAGAAGCTCAACATGAACTGGCAATTTGTGCATGCAGCACAGAAGGTCAACTGCATCTCAGGCTGCATCAAAAGAAGCAGAGCCAGCAGGTCGAGGGAGGTGATTCTCCCCCTCTACTCTGCCCTGGTGAGTCCCCACCTGGAGTACTGTGTCCAGTTCATAAGAAGGATGTGGACCTGTTGGAGAGAGTCCAGAGGAGGGCCACAAAGATGATCAGAGGGCTGGAGCACCTTTCCTATGAAGACAGGCTGAGAGAGTTTGGGCTGTTCAGCCTGGAGAAGAGAAGGCTCCGGGGAGACTTTATAGTGGCCTTCCAGTATCTACAGGAAAGACAGGGAGAAACTCTTCAGCAAGGCCTGTAGTAATAGGATGAGGGATAATGGTTTTAAAACAGAGGGAGGTAGATTCAGGCTAGATATAAGGAAGATTTTTTTTACAACGAGGGTGGTAGAACACTTGAACAAATTGCCCAGAGAGGTGGTGGATGCCCCGTCCTTGGAAACATTCAAGGCCGGGTTGGATGGAGCTCTGAGCAACCTGATCTGGTTGGAGATGTCCCTACTCCTTGCAGGGGGGTTGGACTAGCTGGTCTTTAAAGGTCCCTTCCAACCCAAACTATTCTATGATTCTATGATGTAGTTTATTGCCCCTTGGAGTATATGAACACTTAGGATAATTTTCCCATGTAAATTAGTTTGCATTTACCAACACTAATATTATCTGCCATTTTATCTTCCAGTCACTCAGTATCATGGCATTGTCCTGCAGTGTTGTGACCTAATTATTCTCTCTCTTCAATCATTTATGCATGTTATAAATGAAGGTCCCAGGACCTTAGTGATAACCTTTTCTAGTGTTAATATCAACCACTTTTTAACTCATTGATTTCTATCTTTTAATTATATAGTCCATGAGAGAACTTGGTTTCATTAGAAAACTTTGCTGAAGAATCTTGTCAAATACTTCGTGAAAAGCCAGTGTCAGATGACTATTCTCAACGTGGTCATTGATTCTTTGAATAGACTTCAAAAATATTTACAAGAGGCAAATTATGTCTTCCACTTTATGTTCACAGCTATCAATAGACTTATCAAGTTTATTTTTTATTATAGTTTCTACAATTTTCTCCAGTATGGAAATCTGGCTTTCTAGTCTGAAGTTCCACAGTTCAGTCTGAGAAACTTTCTATGAACTGAAACTTTATTTGCCACTACCCGTGCTCCCAAGGACATTTTATGTTTTAACAGAATCACTTACTGGAGTGCATCTTTTTCATATTTTAGTCCCTTTGAAACTCCTAGGTGAGTACCATCTGGTCCTTGCAGTTTGCTACAGCTCATGTTATTGATTTGTTCATCATAAAAATGTAAGAATGACTTCACTACATCGGACCAAAGGTCTATCTACCTCAATATCATTCTTGGCCAGCACCAGATGTCTAGGGAAGATTATAAGAAGGAAAGGTGTTGTGATAGTTTCTCTAAATTCTCCTCTGGCCTTCAACCATTTGTGGTTCAGAGACTGCTGGAGCTCAAATAGTCTGTTAATTTTGAAACTCCTAATGAATTTTTCTTCTGCAAACCTTATACTAGTTGAAGAGAAGGCTGGACAGACTTTTCACATCCACAAGATCCCATAGTAAAGAGTACTGTACAGTAACGGTATGCTGTGCGCAAAGAACCAGAGCCTTTTGTTTTGTTTCTTGTTTTACTTCTTGCAAGGAAACTTATTCCCTTTTCAGCACCTTCATTAAGTTTACAGGCAGACATTAAGTTCACAGACTTCCATCTTATCCATCCTTGATTATTCTAGCTGAAGCATTGTAGCTTTTTAGTTGTATCTCGCACGGAATTCTTTCCATATACTTATGCAACGTTACTGACTCTCTGTCTCTGAACTTTGTTTTGGGTTGTTTTTGTGGTCTGCAAGCAATCTCCAAGCTACCTGCAAGCATATATCTTTTCAAATGCACCTTCTGTTTTCTTTTTAATATACTGTCACATTAGATAATTTCCATGTTTGAAATTAAAGTCTTACATCCCCTCACCTCTGCTCCTACCAGTGAATGAATGTGAGTTTAGTCTTTCAGCTACAGCAGAGTAGTTTTTTGGTAGCAAAATTTTGAATGCTACCCTAGTCTATGCTGGGAGTAAGGCAAGCAGTAGCCCTTTTATCTTGGATTTGCTAACTAGCTGCTCCAAAGAGGTGCTTTCAGTATCTCTGGATGAGCTACTGGAGTGTCATCTCTGTCATGTTGTAACCTGATATTGAGCCAGGCTGTCTGTGACTGAAGTCTGCTATCATTCTTCAGTTTTCTTCAATTGCAGCCTTTCTGTTTGCCTTTCTGTGTCCCTGGTCACTATGACCACCATGATTTGGAGAGGAACGGGGAAATCATTAGCATAACCCTAGTATTACCCACTTACTATTTATTCAGTCATAGAGACTGAACACTACTGCTCAATAGAGTTACCTTATGCCCTTTCTTATTTGACCCTGTTTATACTACAGTGCCCTCGGTATGGCTAAATGCTTGAATAACTTGTACCTTTTAATTACGGCCTTATTACTTACATCATGTTTGTAATAGGGCTCTTAAGACAATATCTTCATTAAAAGAGACATTCTAGTAGAATGGTCTTGCTTTTGGGAATCATCTATGCATTTGGCCCCAGTGAAGTGACTTTGTGGGGTTCTGTTGAACTAGAATGAAAATTAGATTCCCTGCAGCCAGGGTAAATGTCATATGAGGTAGGTATTATGCTTCTGGGAATACATTTTTCATCTGTCCTTCCCTACCTTTTTAGATGCCTTTTCTTATTCTCTTTGATTTGCCAACTATGAAGGCAGCAAACAACACTGCTCAGGAACTGACTACCTGAGAAATAAATTGTGCTGAGAACAGTTAACCTGTTCAGTTAGTGCCTCTCCTATTTTACCTACTGGAATTTCTGGGAAAATACACCTCAAAGAAGAGAGAAAGCTTTTCTGCCTGTCTCTGGAAGATACTGAGTTCCTCCAATTGCTCTCTGTAGCCAACCTCTATCCTCTTTTCCTCCAGGAGAACTCAAGATTTTGTTGACCATTCATTTAGTCAAGCTGAGAAAGAAGGGAAAGAGAAAATTCAGTCATGTTCAAACAAAGGTTGGGTTAGTCCATAGTAGTCCATAAGAGCTCTCATGGGAAATTATGCAATCCTCATGCCTGCAAGCATAGATAAAGAAAGACTAGTTTAGTTTTGGATTAGTAAAGTTTTTACTCAGCAACCATATGAAAACAAAGCATTAATCTTGGATCACCTCCCTTCTGAACATCTAAAATGAATGGGGAAAAAATATTTGGGACAGAGAAACTAATAGGGCAAGTGGTGCATGAAAACTGGTGTGAAAAAGGTAATTTAAGTAATTTAGAAAAAGAAGGAATGAAGGGATATACTGAATAGTGAATTGTTTAATGAAGATGGATTGTTTGGCGCCCTTAATTTAGTCTCGTAATGTGAGAACAAGAAGACACTCAATTACTCTGAATGTTAGCAAATTTAAAAGTGATAAAAGGAAATAATTCTTTGTGCTGTGAATAGTAAATCTTTGGAACACAAATGCTCTAATGTTGAGTTACCTGAGCAATTTAGATTGATTTGAACTGGGCCTTACTGAATGAGAATAAGCATATATTTGGTGTTATGTGGTGTCTCAAAGAGCAGCTATGGTATGTAGCTTAAGTCCTTACCTACAGTGGTAGTTTTGTTCTCTTGTTCTAGCCAGAGAACTGAAGGCAGCATATACTCTTCTTGTGAGGACTGTAACAAAATCCCTTGGGCAGTTGAGCTGACTACTATAACTAGGTCTTAGATAAACACTATCACTTGTTTAAGGCACACAGAATTAATCTTTATTGTCTTATTGGCATTACGCTTGATGACATCGCTCCTCATATTGAGGAATTATAACCGAATTCTTGTTCACTGGACAGCTAGTTTGTCTGTGTGGTGTAAGTATCTATGAAAAGTGTGCTTGGTAGAATAAGGTGCAAGCAGATTAAAGTAAAGGAATTGAGGTGAATATTTACAGCTGCCAGGGGCCAACTTCAAACATTAAGGTTTCAGATAAATTTATACTGTTGAAGTGGTGATCAAGTATTCTCAGGATTAGCTTCAACAGTCTTTTAGGTCACTGACATAGTACAACAGACATTGCAGTGTTAAGAACCACTGTTAATGAGAAATGCCCTCCCCAGGGCAGGCCAGCAGTCCACCTAGCCTGGTTATGTCAGGGGCAGGTCACAGCCTGGCCAACTTGCAAGCCATTACTCACATACTCCCCCAGCTTCTACAGCTACTATTTTAGGAACATTACAAGCTAGACCTTAATATATGTTTTTATCATACATCTGTGAGCCTGTTGTTTATGAATTTATCTGGTGCTTTTTTTCTTCAGATCTGTCTGCTGCTACAGCCTCCTAGGGTAGCAAGTTCCAGATATTCTCCAACCACTGGTAAAACTGGTACTTTATTTTAAATCCACCTTATTTTAGCTTGGTGCCACCTCACTCACTGCCACAGCATTTGTGTATTGCTGAGTTTAGTGAACAACAGCTCTTCATTTCCGTTTATCTGCCCCTTTGAATTTGTAAGCCTTGGTCATATCCTTTCCTTAGCCTTCTCTCCAGAAAGACTGTGAGCCTGTCCTTAAAAAGTAGCCACTCCATCTCCTTGATCATTTGAAGTTTTCTTCTCCGTACACTCATTTTTTATGTACACTACATCCTTTTGAGCTGCAGAGACAAAGGAGGCACAGGCTACTAGGATGTAGCCATGCTAAATGTGGCCATTGCCACAGAAATGGGCTTAGCAATCTTATGAGTTCTGCACTTGTAACTGCCACTTCGGAGCACATCCTAATTCACTACTCACAAGATATTAGCAGCCTAGGAACACAAGCCTATCAATTGTCCTCCTACTTGGATTGTAAAATGGCTTACACAGGGCTTGTCATTTGCTGTCAGTCAAACTTCCATTTTAGAGATCCCTGTGACTTTTTTAGTTTCCACTGCTGACAGTTTGGTTCTGTTACAATGAAGGTGCAGCAAAGTCTTTCTAATATAGGCTTTCGTTGCCATACATGGAGATTATGGGTCACTGCCTACCCCTCACAGCATGAAGGATTTCACTTGGTGGGTAAGGAGTTGGCTGGATGGCCGCACTCAGAGAGTGGTGATCAACGGCTCAATGTCCAAGTGGAGACCGGTCACCAGTGGCGTCCCTCAGGGGTCCATGTTGGGCCCGGTCCCTTTTTCAGGGACATGGACAGTGGGATAGAGTGCACCCTCAGCAAGTTTGCTGATGACACCAAGCTGTGCGGTGCCGTCAACACGCTGGAAGGGAGGGATGCCATCCAGAGGGATCTTGACAGACTGGGGAGGTGGGCCCGTGCCAACCTCATGAAGTTCAACAAGGCCAAGTGCAAGGTCCTGCACCTGGGTCGTGGCAATCCCAGGCACAAATACAGACTGGGTGGAGAATGGATTGAGAGCAGCCCTGAGGAGAAAGACTTGGGAGTGCTGGTGGACGAGAGGCTCAACATGAGCTGGCAATGCGTCCTTGGGGCCCAGAAGGCCAACCGCATCCTGGGCTGCATCAAGAGGAGCGTGGCCAGCAAGTCGAGGGAGGTGATTCTCCCCCTCTACTCTGTCCTGGTGAGACCCCACCTGGAGTACTGTGTCCAGTTCTGGAGCCCCCAACATAAGAAGGACATGGACCAGTTGGAGAAGGTCCAGAGGAGGGCCACAAAGATGATCAGAGGGCTCGAGCACCTTTCCTATGAAGACAGGCTGTGAGAGTTGGGGCTGTTCAGCCTGGAAAAGAGGAGGCTCTGGGGAGACCTTACAGCCATCTTCCAGTACCTCAAGGGGGCCTACAAGAAAGATGGGGAGAGGCTGTTCAGTAGGGCCTGTAGTGATAGGACGAGGGGGAATGGTTTTAAAATAGAGGGAGGTAGATTTAAATTAGATATTAGGAAATTTTTTTTTACAATGAGAGTTGTAGAGCACTGGCACAGGTTGCCCAGAGAGGTGGTGGATGCCCCATCCCTAGAAATGTTCAAGGCCAGGTTGGATGAGGCTCTGAGCAACCTCATCTATTCGGGGATGTCCCTGCTCCTTGCAGGGGGATTGGACTAGATGACCTTTGAAGGTCCCTTCCAACCCTAACCATTCTATGATTCTATGATTTCAGACAATGCTACCATGCAGGTCAGGAACTTTAGTGCTCTACCTAATAGCCTGAATTCAGCTTTCAGAATCTCACTCCTACATTTCCTGTCTGTGATTGGACCAACAAGAACCAAGCTTCTCCCCTGCATCCTTAAGCGACTTAAGTATTTTAATCCACTTGATTTAAAATATAATAAAATGGCCTCAGATTTGGAAGATTCTCTTCAGTTTTGGGCAAGCTGGTGACACTGTTACAGTCATGCACTTGTACATGAATGTGGTGGGAGAAGTTCTGTGATGGGTTGTATAGATTTTGATGTGAAGGAATGTGTTGGCTGAGGCTGCCTGCAGAATATGGTTAGCTGAAGGTGAACTATGAACATAAATACTTAACAAACATTTCATATGTGCTACATTCTTCCTTGCTCTCTGAGGAAATAATGGTCAAATGACATGCAATCTTAATGACAGAAGTGGTGGGAACAGATCTTCAGCTCATCTGTGGATATAGGCTCAAAAGCCCTATAGTATTCCCAGTGTAGCATAGGATGGTTTAGTGTTCATCTCCTTCTCAGTTCTTCTTCATATTATTATCCAACTCCCTTGTTCCACTGTCACTGTTTCATGGCAATCCTCTAAGGAAGTTCTTTAGCACCTCTCTCTTACTTGCAGAGTCACAAATCTCTCCATTAGCATCACTGGACACTTTTTTTGCTCTGCTTGCCCTTTCTGCTACCTACCCCTTTGCAGTGCTGGGGCCAGCACTCACGTTGTTACTACAAATTAATATTTTTTTTCTCGAGCTGCACACTTTTGCATGCATTGACATAATTAACATACACAAATCATAATTAGCATGTTGGAGTGACCTCTTGGGCGGATATCTTCTCAGCTTTGAACAAGCGGGAAATATGCATAGCCATTTTTGCAAATCCTGCCACGCATCGGATGCTGACACTCCTGTATGCACCCTGAGGTGCCCAGAACTGTCAGTGCCCTGTGCTCAGGGTATTAATTGGCCAGCCAACAGCATAACAGCCAATCAAACAGCTTAAGTAACAAAGGCAGCATTGTATATTTACTCTGATTATCTTACTTTTGCCTAATGAAGCTGCTTTAAGGTTTTTCTCTTGGCAAGCATCCAAAATGCTTTTATCTGCCTGCATGCAGTGGGCTGTCAAACTGAGAGAAAAAGCCTCCTTTGTGTGCACTGTCTGTCTTTTTTTTTTTCAGAGGAGGAGCTGCAGAGAAAAGGGTGAATATCTTTGTGGGTGCCTTGACTTTCATATGTTGAAGGAGGCCTGTAACCATGTCTTTTTCATAAATGTTCTGATTTGTTTTTAAACTTTGATGCCAATGAATGGAATGTATGTTGAGAGTGCACCAGGCATACAGTTTCATCGCCATGCCGTTGCTCCATTTTGATTAATTTCTGTGTCGCTAATGATAATACTGGGCCCATTGGTTATTTCCTTATGTACTATAGATCTGCATCTGCTGGATATCTTCCCTTGCCCCCATCCTTCTCAAAAAGAATGGAGGGATTTTAATGCATTTCTTACAGAATAAATTTCTGAAGAGAGAAAATTAAAAAAAAAAATCAAGAAATTAACCTGAGGTGGACTTCAGATTATAAATTGCCTTAAATCCTACTCAATACAGTATTCAACATAGGGATACAATTCTGTAAGGAAAACAGTGAGAACTGAGAATTGAGGAGGTGTACGCAGCATAAGAGCAACCGCAAATCTATGTTCTCAGGAAACTATTTTCACTAGTTTGTGCACTTATTTCTCAGCTTTTAATCCCAATAAAAATCTTTTTTTGATACACAGCAAAAATTTTTCTTCAATTTTAGAGTAATTCAAAACATTATAAACAAGTCTCTCCTAAAAGTCTGGACAAGTTTCTTACATTACAAATTAGAAGATTATATGTGGGGATTTTTCAATTATTTTGTAACTGAAAATATGTGTTTACACTCTTGTTCACACATAATGCTATTTTTCTTTTAAGAAGTTCCTTGCATAATCAAGTTATAACAACTGTAGTAATTATAGGCTATACGAATAAAATTGTGCTGGAATGAATCCATTCTGGCTTCAACCAGCTATGCCATTTTCACTGCTGCATGCCAGAATACTTCAGCAGAATCCAGATCACATTTGCAAAAATACTGGGTTTTTTCAGTGTTTTTTCCTTATGGTTGCATAAAAATTTGTAAAAGAGGAGTACCTGGCTTCATAATTTCCATAGAAATACAGCCTTTTAGGGGAAAAAAGTAAAACTGGTGGCACATATTTATTATGTGACACTTCTACCATAAAGTCATCCTGATAGTACAGTAGCTGGAGTTTTACTCATTCACCATTGCTTCTAATTAATAAACAAGTATCTTTTCTCCCAGGTGTTAAGCATACCTTTAATTTGCATGAGACTATTCAAGATTTCAGCAACTGTCTCTTCTTCTTGTTTAGAAGCTAACTTCCCCACCAAACTGAAACTCACGTAGTTTGTTTAGGATTGTTTCCTAAACAGATGCAGGGTGCTGCCCAGGTGCCTCTACTCATGATCAGCAGAGACAGGGCGGCCCACAGCAGCACTGGGGCTGAGCTGTCCCTCAGCCATGGCAGCCAGATCCCGGGAAGGATGCACTAAGGGCCCTGGCACCAAAGTCCTTAAAAGAAATGCACTAACCTGGAGAAAATGCAGGGCGTTAAAAGAACAGAGATCAAAATGGTGGAAGCTGGTAGTGACTTGTTCTTTGCTCTTTCATGTTCAGGATGGTTATGGGTTTGTTTTTTTTTTACAGTTATGACACCTGAATTTGCACATTTTTATGAGTGATTTGGGAAGAGTCCGGGGACAGAGTAAGTGAAGCACAAGGCCAGCATGAGGAGCAGCATAGTCCTAGGTCATATCTCTGTCAGCCACCTCATAAAAGCAACTACTTGTTTTTCCAGTGGCAGAGGACTGTGAGATGCATCTGGGAACTTGAAGGAAGAGAGAGGGAGTACAGTCATTACAACTGTTCTTTTGCCAAAGTCATCATTTACCTCTGTTAATCCACTTAGGCTATGAGGGTGCCTGAGTTAGAGAGGAAGGAAGTGAGGTGCTAGCGGGTGCACTGGAAAGCTCATTCCATCCTACCAATGGTTTGTCTTTGGAGAGCCCTAATCAATGCTAGATCATCCTCATATAAAATCCTTTAACATATATAACCTTCTTAACTTACAAAATCATTTTTTCCCCCCCATCTAGTCATTTTGATTTCATTTCCCTTGTGCTGCCCTGTATTTCTATTTTAAGTTCTTAAGTAAGAACTTTTTGTATGTCTGTCTTAGTAGTGCTTATTGTTACTGCTACTAATAATAATTGATATAATGTGGTTATTACTATTATTTTATTATTATAGAGACAATGTTTTCTCTCATTATGTAATTTGACACTAACCATTCAAAACCAGAAGAATGAAGAATCTACTTTATCTAACAACAATAAAAGATAATATTTCTGTTAATATACAGAACAGTTTGTGTTTTCACTACAATAATTACTTACCTAACCTTCCCAAAGTTACAATTTTAGGAACCACAATATCACACAGGGTTAGATCAGTTTACTGGTTTTTATAAAACAGATAATGAGTACTTTTCCTTTGAGTATTCAGTGTAAAGTAATTGTAATTATCTTGTGGTTTTAAGAAATACTCAGTCACCATAAACAACATATTTCAGTTTATGAAAGACCTACCATATATGTCAACTTGTGTTTAGTGTGTGCCTATTCCAAGATACCAAAGTAGCTGAAGTAGGTTCATAATGGATGTCATTGTTTGCTTTAGGTAAAACAAATACCTTTTTTTTTGATCCTGTGTGTATGAAGTGAAAATACTGTGTGACCAATCCATAGATAAAAGACATACGCAGCTGTTTCTCAGTACCTCAAGCATGGTGCAGTGCAAATAACTGATCAATTTTCTTTTAGGTCAGTAACAAGTCATGTATTAATGAGTAAAACCTGTTTCCCAGTTACGTGCCATATGAAAATTTATCCTCTGGAAACATAATGTGGTTGCTGGACAACATGCAATCTTTCTGTAGCAATTAGTGTTCTATTTCCAGTATCATGTTAAGCTATTGATAACGAGCCCAAACACTCAAATATCTTAGGTCATTAAATCAACAAAACTTTTTAGAGAAACTCTGTTACTTTATTGATTGAAATACAGAATTCAGAAGATTTTCTTGTATTTCTTATGTAATGATAAAAGAAAAGAGGAAAAGAACAACAGAGAAGCAAACCAACCTCCTCCAAATTACGAAATGAATATAATTTACTTCTGATTTCTGCATACTTCTTACTGAGAGGTAACTGTTAAGTGCTACATCAGAATTGAAGGTTCCCTGCAGTGAAACTGAGATAGATTCTTGCTCAATATGTTCAAAATATAATCAGAAAAGCTTGACATTTTTTGCATTTTGACTCACTTTCAGTATTACAATATCTTTACCCAAAAATGTGCTAAGTATTATTTTTTATTTGAGGAGGGCTCATTTCACTGTGAAATTATTTTAGGAGTTTGTACCTGCCCTATATGGATCTTTAAAAAGTAAGAAAGTTTTTTACTATTATCTACAAAAAAAAACGATAATACATTTGTCCTCCTGTGCAGAGTCAACTTAAGTATTTTTAATCACAATAAACCATCATCTCTGTATATGTGTGGGTATCTACATGTGAGTTTAGGTTTAGATTTGCTAGAGAAAAATGAGAAGAATGTAGTTGGTACTACCTATGTCTATGTTATGTCTATAGTAGCAAGAAGTACGGACTAGTAGAAACAAGATCTGTAGTATGAACCACTTGGAGTTCATGCCCGTACAACATGCATTTTAACAGAGGGATAAGCTCTAGGCTGTCCTATAGACTACAGCTGGTCTCCATTGGGTATACTCCTTCTTCAGTTTCACCTAAAAGGATTTCAGTTCACGTGCTCCATGGCAGCTCTGTGATGCAAATCAAAGTACAGTAAATAGGGACAACTGACAATTCAAAAATGCTCTTCTGATACAAATTAAAACACAAATGTAGACCTATGTTCTCTGTCTCAAAAACTACAATTAAGCCATAATAAAAAAGAAAGGAAACGGCTTTGAAAAGGCAACAATATGACCTAAGAAATGGAAAAGGAAAGGAAAAGTTACTGTTATGGGTATCTGTGTACAAAATCAGTAGAAGAAAACTAATGCTGAAGACTGATCAGAAGTTAGGAGTTGTAGAAAAAAAGAAGGAAAAGGACATCTGTTGATAGTAGAACTACAGGAAATTAGTATTTTCTTCAGAATATTAGGAACAAATTGAATTAAAACCAATATTTACTGGCTTCTAGATGAAGAAGATCTGTCAATCAAAATACTGAAAAAGCACGAATATTCACCAAAGAAATCTGTGTAGGGACAAAAGACAAGAAGGGTGTAGCATGCTTCATTCCAAATATATCTAAGGAAAACATAAAAAAATACCTCCTATATACAAGCTTATACAAGTAGAAAGACTGGAGATTTTGAGAAAAGACATAGTGTGCAGAACCATCTGCTGCTGAAACAGTGGATTTACAAAGTGAAATTCTCATGAGTCGCGTTGGGCAAGAGCCCCTTTTCTTCTTCTCACATACTTTTCATTGCAGTTATATGTGTAGCAACATGACATATGAGGGAAAGAGTAATAAAAGAAGCAGGGAGCAAAGCAACTCTGCACAGATGTCTTCTCACTGTTGCTCTGCCTGATTACTCCGACAAGTTCTGCTTAGATATTAAAATATCTGTGAATTCATTGGTGAGAATCTGTGCCATCTAATGAAGAAAACTGACTCACCAAAGGAAGACCTTATTTTGCTATTTGAATGGGAAATTCCCTCATAGCAGAACATTTGTTACCATGTAAACATAATGCAATAAATAACACAGCTAACGCAGTCCACTTTCTATTTCTTGGGCAAAGTGTTTACTGTAATTCACTTGAACGCATATAAATCTGTACTAATAGCTTTTTACTTGTGCTATGCTTGACTCAGTAGGTGTTAACTTTGATTTAGTAGATTGAATATCTGATTCAGCAGGTAATTCACATGTTTCAACAGGTTGAATAGCTGACTCAACCTGTGAAGTATCTGGCAATGTTTATTTTTTCCAAAGGTTGGTTTATCCATTTTAGGATGAACTTTGTCCTTCTCCATATGGCATATTAATTTAAGCACAAGTTAAACATTTTATATTATAAAGCGTTCACTTAAATATATTTATACAGCCCTTCTGAGTTTTAAGGATAAGAACATTCCCCTTTGAAAAGTTTTGTTTCTAAACATTATCCTTCTATTAATATTAGTTTTCTTTCAATTATCATCCTGAAATCTCAGAAACAAAAAAAAAAAAAAAAAAAAAAGATTTTTTTTTGAGATATTTCATCCCAAAAGGATTACAAAAAAATAAAAGGAGAATGGGGGAAAGGTTCAGATTTCAGAGTATGATAGTTCACCTTTGACAAATGGGTATCTATTTTTTTTCATATTTATTTTTAATTCTTTTATGTCTTACAGGATACACAGTAGAAGTGAATTTGAAAGAAATCGTGAAAATAAGGTAGACACAGGAGATTTGGCATCCAAAAAAAAATGTGGAATAAAGACTAAAAGGAGAAATCAAAGAGTAACATGGTTAGCACTGTTTGAATAGGTGGGGACAGGCTGTGGAGGAGGAACACATTATTATAACGTACTTCTGAATTAGATGTTTTGGTAATAGATAACATTTAAGTCAAGTTTGCAACAACTATATCAATAACTAGGACATACAGATGAATACAGATAAGAATCATAGCGTTTCATGGTGGCTTGTGTCACAGTTAACAAACAGCAGATCTTTTAGGAGGTACCCACGAACATCCAAGGAAGAGAACTCTTTCCACTGTCTGTCATACTACCATCTAGTGGTTCCTACTAAGATTACTACTATGCACAAAAGCAAACGAAATCTTAGCTAGTGGAATGGATTAGTTCTGATTTTTTTCTGAACTTTTAGCAGTAGATTTATCTGGATTTTAATGGTTAAAAGAATGAACTCATACAAGCAGGAGCTGATAAGTAGGATCCTGAATACGCAGACTGAACTTCATCATAGTTACATATCTATTTTAATGTTCATCAAGTACTCAATTTTCTGTACCTTTCCTTCAAAATTTCTTTTGTACATTAGACTGCTGATGGCAAGACCTAAACGTGATGAAAATCATAAGATTTTATTTTGTTTGACTTCTTAGAAATTTCATGGAAAGTTACTATTTCATGCAACTTGGATATCCCACGATGGCAAATATTCCTTTGTTTAATTGGACTTCTATTGTTTCTCACTTAACATGGTAGTTACAGTCCTTCATTGCAGGTGGATAATCTTGCTTTATTTTGCTATTCTTGCTTTATTTTGATTTAGGATCTCCTAGACAAAGTGATTTTATTTGTTAAAATGTTGGATGTTTCTTGATGTATACTTTAGAAACAAGGGTGCTAAACAACAGTAAATACGAAGTTGATATACTATGCTCTTGAACTATGCTGGAATGGACTAAATTTTACCTTTGTAATGCATGACTTCTTAATGTATGACTAAAGGTATTAGAGGTAAAGAAAGCATGAATATCAATCTGTTTCTGTACTTAAAATGACCCCTGGTTTTATTAGTAATGGAATCCAAGTGACATCATCTTTTGACAGTCATGATCTTTAACCCAGTTTGATCTAAACCAGACTCCTTTGGAATGATATCATTAAGGTAAATCCCTGAAAGGAGAGCAAACCATTTTAGTATAAACCATTTAAGGGTATTAAGTTTCTGGGAATAATTTCACTAACTTTTTTTTTCTTAGAAAGGACAAACAATTTCACGATTGCAGGTTAATATCAAGACAGAACTGAACTTTCAAATTTTTTTGCAGTTGAATTAGGTTTAAGCTTCCTAAATACAGTGTAAGTCTTCACATCTTTTAAAATGCAGTTCAGAAGTCATAGTTGATTATTTCTTAAGTGAACATTGCAGTGCAAACTATATTATTATACCTTTTTCTACTAAATAACATCACACAGAAATAAAAATGAAAAAATTGTAACTATTTTATGCAAGGAATCTTATACTTTCTACCCTATCTACTCCTGACCCATCCTATTTGTCCTATGAATTCATGATTCTTTTCAAGAAGTGACCATTGTTCTCCTTCTCTGTCAGATATTGACTATGAGTTTTAATGAATTAACCAAGGTCTTTTGTGTATGGTGTATCAAGCAGAATTATTTTAAAAATCAAATATTGATACTTAATGAAGAATAATAAATTTTTATTTGATACCAGAAAAAATAAGTCTGTATTATCCAAACTACCCACTTAGGGAAGGAAAGTTGTAAGCAAAAGATGTGTGATTTGCCTCTGTGTGCGATGCAAATTCTAGCACTTGAGTTTTTTCCAGCTTTTAAATCACTGACCAGAAATGGAAATAGCAACTAAAACTCTCCCAATAACAAAAATGCACAAATATACATTGAAGAACTTTGCTGTTACCAAGATGAACATTTTCTTTTAGTCAATTGATAGTTTTGTCAATACTTTCCCCTGAAAGCAAATTGCGTATGGACAGTGTCATAGTGGTATTATCCTGAGCTTAATCCTGATATTTTTGGTAGCATTACTTTTGTTTTTATCTTCCAGCCAGGTGTTTCCAATAGTTTTGACTTTAAGATAACCCAATAGCTGGTGATTAATGTAGCCATCGTAAAGAATATAAACAATCCCGGAAACAGAATTCAAAGTTCAAATATGGATGCTAACAGTAATTGCTTTTAACAAGTGCAAGGAAGAAGTGAGAGGAAACCTCGTATTGAATTTTGTGTTGCCAAAGAAAAACTGACCAGCGATAACAGAAGCATCAGAAACACAGAGTGCAGAGAGGTAGCATTTTGCACAGGAAGTATCATGAAACAGCCCATGTCAGCCCAGTAGTAATTGCGCCTTTGAAGTTTCAAATGTGAGAAGAGATGAACATTCATCTTTAAAGTGTGCTGAGTCTCAGGGATTGCTTTTGGTTAAAGTAGGAATGTGCAGTTATTTGAAACCTGACCCTGAGGTCTCTAAAAAGTTTGGCTTAGGTTGTGCTAGGACTGACCTTGTAAATTTAGACAGCTGCTAGACTACCGCTAGGAGCAAATTATTACAGCAGTTGTGATTTTCATGACTAGCATAAAAGCAAAGGGCACCTATTTAAGACCTACGGGGTCAACTTTCACATTTACTACATTGCCGAGAAGTAGAAGCAGTGAAATCTCGCGAGAATAAGGTACTGTGAAGAACTTTGAGATTCTACATAAAGCTAGAAGAAAAAGAAAAAAAAAATACACCTAAGTATAGGAGGATAGTTCTTTCAAGACATTATTTATTCTGGTGTAAAAAATATTACTTAAGAATATTTTATTTTTTAAAAAAATCTCATTTACAAACAAGTATTTAGAGAGAACGTACCAAACATTAAAAATATAGCAGAACTTGAAATTATAACAGATTTTTAACTTTGATTGTTTTGCTTGTGTTATTGAAATAAAAAATAGTTCAGTTGCACAGTCTTTTAGAAGAGCAAAATGGGTTTATCAAAATTCAATTGATTTTTTTTTCTGAGTTTGATATAGCTGAAGACTGGATATAAATCTAAGGTCCAAACCTAGACATGATTTTGTGGTCACTTTGTTTTATGCCGTGTCCATGGGCCGTAGTCTGTATCATCCGTCAGAGATTGAAATCGCGTATGCAAATTCATTGTTCGGACTTTGGAATGGTTGTGATTTGACCTACTTTTTAAAGTTGTTTAGATCATCTGAATCCAGTGGTTTTATTCACATGAAGATATAAAATTGAGAGTTGTTTCTTTATGAGAAATTTTAGAATTTCCTGTCGAACCAAGTTGGTTTTTTTTTTTTTGACATTTGATAACAAAACCAAAAGTGGTAATAACGACTGTTACAATTTTTAGCCTATTCACATCTCTACCTAGCATCTGATCCTGTTCTTTACTCAGAACACTTAATCTCTAATGGACTCAGAATTTAAACACTGATGTACACCTGTCTGTTGTGGTTTTGTTTAGTGAGGGGGGCCTAAGGTGGTAGGTTCTGTAGGAAACTGCTAGAAGTCGCTCCCCTTTGTTCACTGGACTTGGCGGGGCCTAGGGCGGACCTGCTGCTGGCCAAGGCTGAGCTGATTGGTAGCAGAATGTCCCGTGATAATGCCTCTGCGATCACGTATTTAAGAAGATGAAAACAGAAAAAAAAAAGGAGAACAGAAGATGTGAAGAAGCTGAGCGGGGGCAGAGGTGCAGAGGGGGAGGCATAGACCTCATGGGCCTTGCAGGCCTCACCCTCTGGCCTCTCGCCAGGCAGCTGGCTGGGCCCGACTCAGCCCTGCCTGGCTGCAAGAGGTGGAGAGGAGATCAGATGGATGATGTGAAGAGATCCTGAGAGGCTTCTGCCAGCCTGTTGTGAAGAACGAACTTTTCTTGTGAGAGAAACAGCTGTAGACACCAAGGTCAGTAAAGAAGGAGGGGGAGAAGTAATGTGGCTCCTGGCCAAGATTCCCCTGCAGCCTGTGGTGATGACCATGGTGGAGCAGGTTGTCCCCCTGCAGCCCATGGAGGTCCACGGAGGAGCAGAGATCCACTTGGAGGCCATGAAGGACCCCGCACCGGGGGAGTTGGATGCCTGAATGTGGCTGTGGACTGGGGAGGGCCCGCTGGGGCAGCTGTTCTGGAGAGACTGTACTCTGTGGAAGAGATGACCTATGCCGGAGCAGTTTAATGAAGGACTGTGGCATATGGGTGGGACCCCACACTGGAGCAGGGGAGAGATGTGAGGAGTTCTTCCCCCAGCTGTGAAGCAGCGGCGTAAAACAACACGTGAGGAACTGACCGCGACCCCCATTCCCTCTTCCCCCCTGTGCTGCTCGGGGTGGGAGGGGGAAGGTAGTAGAGATAAATGTTACGCTTGGGAAGAAGGAGGGGTGGAGGAGTTTTATCTTGTTTCTCTGTCTCATTATCCTGCTAGTTTTAGTAATAAATGAATAGTTTTCCCCAAGTCGAGTCTGGTTTTGCCTGTGATGGTAACTTTAAGGATTTCTCCCTGTCCTTATCTCAAACCTCGAGCCGTTTTTCTTATATTATCTCCCCCTGTTCTCTCGGAGGGTGGGGGGAGTGAGAGAGAAACTGTGTAGTCTGGTCCGGATCAGGGCTGAACTATGACACTGTCTTTCCTTATTCAACTTTACTTACATATGACAATTCACCTGCTTCCTTGGTTTATTTTCAGCTTTGTGACTCAGATGTTCGTCAGCAAACAATCTGACTCCTAGAGTTCACTCTAAAGAAAAATACAAAAATTTGTTTTGTATGTCTGTGCTGAGATACGCTGGTTTCACAGAAATCTGGGGAATCCAAAAAGGTACTTGCTATTTTTGATATGAATAACATTACTATAATTTGGAGCTCTACTCATGAGCTTCATTGTGCTGAATACTATACCTATAAAATGCAGAGCTTACAAACCAAGTATAAAAAGAAGTAGCAAACGACATTTTAAAGAAACAATGAATGATGCTGTTTATGGCATTCAGATGTCAAATTATTGGGATATTTTTGGGAGTATCACATTTAAGAAATACTTTGATGAAGGACAGACATACTAGCAGAGTAACTGCAGAGATTAAAAAAAAGTCATGAAGAAGACTTTTAAGAGGATAGGAATTTTCAAAAAAGATTGGAGTTGGTGGGTAGCTGAGAGAACAAGGAAGAGAGTGAATACTGGTTCTAAGGTTTCCCTAGGAAGATGCCATTAGGCATTTGGATGAGAGTAGTTTTGATTTATTGCAATGTACAGGAACTTATTTGAGAGAATACAGAATGGAAATGTATTTTAATTTGAGTATAGCATAGAACTTTATTTAGCTCAGAGGTGCAAGACAGATGGGCTAGGTAGGCAAGCAGATCAAAAGCATTTTTTTTGTGAGATGGAAGACAGTAAGCTATCCATATTTTACAAGGAGAAAGAGCCACAGGAGAGTTGGAAGTGCAGAAAAACAAGAAAATAAATAAGAATTATATCAGGGAGAATCAGCAAATGGACTGAATTCACTAGTGAGAATATAAGACGGGTTTGGTCTTGGGTTTTGCCAGTCATTATTTAAATTAAATTGGTAAGGTCCTGTGTGCTGAAACAGAGATTTGTAGAATAAGCCAAATGTCAGAAATTATGACATGGACAGGGAACATGAGTTCCACTAGGAAGAAAAACAGATCTATTTAGCCTGGACGTAGACCTACTCATTAGATGAATGCCAGAACTGAAGAAGAACATGAATTTTTATATTTCTTAGATACATTCGCTAACAGTAAGAGTACCATCAGAATAAAAGAGTGCAAGAATGAGCCATGGCTGGCAATTGTCAAGCAGATCTTGCAATGCAAAAAATGGGCGGGTGAATGAAGGAGCAAAGGAAGTGAGGAACATTAAAGATCACTATTTAATGATGAGCATAGGCTCTTCTTTGCCTCCATACTTGCTCAAAAGTCTTCTCTTCACTATTTAGGTCCATTAATACTGACAGAAATGGTTTTGTATATTTTTAACTGTGACTGTTAGTCCCCTGTAGCTAAGCAGAGCTAAATAACTCCTTCGTTCTCCATTATGTTTTCTAGAATTGGAAGCATTTCTGTATGTCTGTTGTTAATCCTCTTCAGGTTTTCAACAGTTTTTTAAAGTGTGGGTACAGAAATGAAGTTTTCCAGAAGGTATTTCTTCAGTCTATATTCAGTCTAAAGTCAGATCACTACATATTAGCATTTTCTTGGTGCATCAAGGAGCTAAATTAAATCTGGATATTGCAGTATCTTCTAAAATTTGAAAAACTGATTTTACTATATTTGCTGTCAGTAAGGTAGAGTTTTCATTTTTGTGGAATACACATATTTTATGGAATATACTGAAGAAAGTTTATGGAATTCAGAAATGGATGAATTAGTTCACTGACTGTGCTACCAAAAGATTTTTGGATTAATATAGATACCCATCTAGAAATCTCACTTGTCAAGAGGTCCAAGAAGCATGTATTTGGGATGCCAAGTTATTATGTTGGTATTGATTCCAAGGGCAGGAATCAGCTTGTTCATTAGAATTATTCAAATTGACCCCTACCCTGTACTATTTCTTGACTTTTGTCTGTTTAAAAAATATTAAAATTCTTTGTGTAGCTTATCCCCTCCCTTCTACTGATGAAGTTATCATTCTAGTCTTTCCTAAGTGTTTTATATTTGTAGTGACATTAGGTAATGTGTATTCATATTCTGATGTTTTTGACTGTCACTTCACACACAGTCCTTTCACTCGCTTCTCAGAAGTGTAACAACATTGTTCACTATATTTTGGTTGTCAGTGCAGATGAAAGTCATTCCTAGCAAAATCTGCCATGGAGCTGGCAGTCAGAGAACAGCTGACATCAAGCACAAGTCCGTATCTGTCAGGGCTATGGCATGGTACTGATTGAAAAACTTTAAGGTATTGCATGCCATCCGCCTGTGGTGGTTACACAATGGATATGCCAGTTGGACTTCTACTTGACACCTAATATTAGTGTTGGTAATTTATAGTGGAATATTCCTGAAATGAATGCATTTCATTTGTGATCAATTATTTGCTCTTCTGCCTATAAAAGTGCACGTCTTGTATATATTTATTTATAAAATCTTGTAAAACGTCAGGCCACTTATTAGCTAAAATATTGAATATAGAGGTGTAAAGACTTAAAAAAAAATATTAAGTTCATCTCAACTTTATGGGCATCAAGCTTTTCTAATTGTTTTGTAAAAGGTGTAGATTGAACTTTGTTGCTGCATTTCACTTGGATAGTGTAGAACAAAGTCCAGTCTCTCTTTGGATATTCCCCAATTTAGGACCCACAGATGGTTTCATTCATATGGATCTAGTTTCATTTTTGTTTTCAAATGTGCTAATCCTGATGAGCAGGCCATAAATGCAAGGCTAGTTTAGACAGACACTGTCAATAATCCTTTATGGTATATAATATTACTTTAAATTGCCTCCAGTGTTAGATCAGATTGGTTTAGTAGGGTTAAAGTGCTTGAAGATGGACTGTTTTACTTTTAATCATGGCTTGCGCTGATCTAAACTGGACACGCTGATCAAGCTAGGGATTTAGGTGGAAGAAGATAGAAGAATTTGTAGTCTGAAAGTAAAAGAAAAGCCACTTAGCATTGTTCTCAGATTCAAGAATAATAAACATAATCTTTTAGATATAAAGAACATTAAGAAAGTTTTACGATTGCTAGAAACTTGTTTTTCAAAAACATTGAAGACTACTGCCTAAATAGAACCTTCATAACTATGGGAGATGCCCTTTGTACCCACAGTCATTGAATTATTCTATTTTTGTAGTACTTTCATTGATAGCCTTAGTGTTAGTGGCAGTGAAGAGAAAGACAGGCAAGAGAAAGAGGTGTAGAAATAAAGGTTTTGAGGAGGTGATATCGGAAGTGTACCACCCCTGACTCGAAATAGCATTCAGCAGATGGATAGCAAGAGCAGCCACTTCTTTTCTCTGAAAGTGTTCAGTGGAATGCATCTTGTAAGGTGGAAAGAGTAACTTTCTCTTGTTGAGGAACGGATGCTAGAGGCTGAGTCAGAAGAGCAGTGAGAAAAGAAACGTCAAAAAAGCACAAGCCAAAATTATTTCTTCTTTCTAGGAGAAATGCTGCCTAAAGTCTGGGGAAACCTACATAAAATAGTCACTTTATCTCGAAGAGTAGGGTGAGTCTTGCGGAGAAAAATCCTGAGTGTAGCCTGGGTGCAAGCACTGCTGCCTGTCCCTGCAATCACTCCCTGTTTGATACCAGCTCCCTTCAGCGAGGCCTGGAGAGCATGTTCTTGTGCTACATATCTACCCTAAAAATTGAGTAAGCCAAGAATGAGTTTCCTGCTGGGAGCACTCAGGTCAGACTTCTCCCACATGGGGAGTGCAGTTGTCTGGCATTGCAGCTTTTCTGATCTGGAGCTCCTCTGCTTCCTTTGCTCTCATCTGACTTTGATTCAGTATTCCCTGCAGGACTGTGTCCGAGTTTCGACAGCTTCTCACCTGCCCTTGCACTTTGGTTCTTCACAGGGAGCTGCATGAAAATCTCCATGACTATTTTAATTTCCATCTCTCCCTGCTTTCCTGCCTCACAAAATGGAGCCAAACATTGCTCACTTCTCTTTTTTCTGGGCAGACAAGGGGCTGCTCCTGGCATCTGGGAAAGCCTTTTGAGACAACTTCCTGAGAAGTGGCTTTTGAGCGTGGCATGAAGCCAAACGCTATCTCACCAGGCTGAGGAGGAAGGTAATGAGTTGTGCTGGCAAAATGGGTGAGAGGAAAGGGGTGATCCCTTCAAGGGCCAGAACAGCATGAAGCCTAGGTAAATAGGTAGGTGCATTTTGGCTGAGGGAATACATTTCTATAGGTTGGGTGAAGAGATAGACAGAGAATTTATCAGCCTGGATCTTCTAATAATTTCTGAGAAGTGTTTTTGTGTTGGAAATTGTCTTTCTTTTTCCATTTGATGTCTGCAGTTCTAGTATTACATTAAGAGAGGAATTTCTGTGTCTTCTCACTTCCGAAAACTGTCTCCAGAATAAGTTCCCAAGAACTTTTGAACTGTCCCAGATTGATTGATACTATTTTTCCATCAGAGTAATCATGATGTGATCAAATAACATTCACATTAGTCCTTGACTCTTCATTTTAGTAATGTCTGAGTCTAGTAACAATTTGTGCATCTTCTCAACATCAAACAAATGCTGTGTGTGTGTGTTGACTAAACTGCCTTCAGTAGACAGTAGTCGATGTTTCCTACAGAGAATACAGAAATGAAAATATCATGACTCAACTATACAGCAATACCACAGTGTCACTTGCCTATTAATTGTTTCATCACTCATTGCTTACTAATATATTTTTCCAACTTTTACCCTCAGTTGACTGGACTGATCTTGATTCACTTTAGGAACAGAATGGAAATTACTAATGCTTAGGAGCAAGCAGCAAGAACACCCGTATCAAAATACATATAGTTGAGTGTGTGGAGCATCTGAGATCTCTCAGAATGGTTGACTATAATACTATAAGATAGTTACTGTGATGATAATATGACTGCTAAGATAAAAAAGTCACTTTGAGAAAAACAATGTGTATCAATATATCATTGAAGCATTTTGTAGGTCTTTTTTCAGATATCCAGGAACAGTTCTAAATAGTCTTGATTATTCTACAATATATGATACACATTTGTAACTTGTGTTATGCCTTTTCCTACATATTGAGAAATAGCTTTGTTGTTTTGCCAGGTAACCTATATATGACTCCCTCCCCCATTAGTTATTAACACTGTGCTAATTTAAAGAAATATTATGCGTTACAGTTTTACTATTTATACAACACCTGAAAGCGTGTTTACATTGCCCCATTTCAAAAGAAACTCACTGCTCTATGAAATACTTGAGTTTGACTCAAGTCCAGTCAGAGCTCACATCATTAAATAAATATTAAAGCAAACAACTGAGTTTTGTCTTTGATTGGAGAACTTCAAGGAATAAATATGCCAGTATACTGTAGTCCTGCCATAACTTTACCATGATTACTTACATGCTTATGAAATGAAACAGTCTATTACTACAAAGTTAATGTTAAAAATGCAAACCAATATTTATCTCTATCATTAGCCAAGCTGTTTCTTTTCCAAACTAAACATGTTTACAATTGTATCTGCCTGCTGTGACTGATAAAGCTCAATAGTACATTTGCTAAAAGTGCCTCAAAAGTTTTCCATGGATATTGACTTTACTACCTCCTACATACAAAGCAGCCATAACATAAACTGCATGTAAAAAAGGAATTAAGAAGCTATTTGTCAGTAATTGCATTCTAGCAATCTGAATACTACTAACAGTTTTAAAAGACAAGTTTGTATGTATTTATTGCAAGAAAAAATTATATTGAATTTCCATCACAAACAATAAATGGTAAACCAGTGGGCTAAGTGTTAAGCTGCAAATGGCCTCCTACTAATTAATCTTATTCAATTTTGCTGTCACATAGATCTTTAGTACAGGTCTGGAGGAATTAAACAGGTACTGCTGTTCTGAGGACCCACAAGTGTGCACAGAAGTTTGGGACAAATCTGCTACATTATGTTCCATGTTTAAGGACGTCTCCTGAAATTTGGAATGCATAAGTTTGTTCCAAAATGCCTTACATCTTTTTTTTTTTCTTTCTCTCTGACTAGTGTTGTTGCCCTTTAAAGCCTCATTTTGCTTTATTGATTAGAAAAGTTACTGATTGCCTCCTTTTTGGTAGTTCACAATGTACATTCAAAAGTTGAGGAAAATACTCTTATTTTCCATTTAAATTTTTAAGAAGAATGTGAAAGCTGCCATAAAAAAGGTGGAAAATACACTGTTTCGTAAAGCAAAGAGATCTGAAACAAGAAAACTGACTAAAAGGGGAGAACTGGGAGCCTCAGGAGTGTCAGGGTTTTTTTCCTGGCTTAGCTGGAAGCTGCTTTGACAGGTTCAGATGTTGATTATGACCTTGGTCAGAACTGTCAAGCCACCTTTTTTTTTAGGGCATGTTTATAAAGTGAAAAAATAAAGCGATTTGGAAAGTCTGAATAAAAATCACTTACCTTCTCAAAGTTCTGTTTGCATACTTTTCCTGTTACTATTAACTTTCCAGTCCAGTTTATTGCTATGAACATTATCTTTAGCAGTCTTGCAGAATGGTTGAATGTATTAGTTAGATTGTTCTGAATCTGATTTTTCACTAACAAAAAAGTACTCCAAAATAAGAAACAGGGAAAACTACTATGATTCAAAGAGCTTTATAAGTCAATTGCAACTATTATAACAGCAGCTGCTGAGAAACTTCTTTGAATTCTTCTGATATGATATCCTGACATTAGAAAATCTGTCATTGTGATATATCTTGAAGTGTGGAGTAAAATATAGTACAGGCTGCTTGCATGGTATGAAAAGTTTCAGTTTTATGACTATACTGTTATTCAGCCTTTCATCTGCAGCACAGATCAACATTTCTGAATTTATTACATACATCTGTCTGAACTCTTGCTACTCAGTGGGGAAAAACAACAGTTGAACATAGGGAACTGGAACTCCAGTTCTGGCAGGTTTTATTTTAAGTAATCATAAAATATCATAATCCTATTTGAGAAAACAAGCTAAACCAAAATGAAAAAACAAACAAACAAACCACCCATGTTTTCCCTTCTATAAAATTAACAGTAACAGTCTTTTTTTTTTTTTTTATTCCCTAGGAATAGTTTGGTTTTGCATTATTTTGGTTCTTAGCTCCATGATGTTATGTTCCATGATCTTATTTTTAATTGCTTTCCCATGAATGTTTGAAAATAATCTGAAAAGCTGAGATTGCCATCCTCTATTTTTCAACTGTTCTTAAAAAGATCTAGGATTAAGGAAAGCATAAATTAGATAATTACAGTCAAAAGTAGAATTTTCTGCTTTAGTTTATTCTCCAAACTTCTATGAGTTTCTGTGAGGTTTAAAATATCTTAGCTAGCTTCTCATCTATATAAACAAAACAGGTGATGGTGTGAAGGATAAGGATTTTAGTAGAAATAAAAGCAAAAATTTCTTCATTCATCAACTTAGTAAGCATATTGGATGAGAATAAGGAGGCAGAGGTGCAGCAGGAGGACAAAAGGGGAGATGAGCCAGAATCAACAACTGAACTACAAGGAGTGCAAATGAGCAGCTTCTAAAGCAGAGCCTGCTGAATCACTTGTATCAAGAGATGTTTTTTGCACCAAGATCTTTTCCTTCTGCTGTTCTACTGGCTTCAACTCTTAATGGAAAGTGCAGTGTCTGTGTTCTTGGTAAAATACCACTTCAGAAATGTATTTCTTCCACAATCTGTATAAACGGAGAAGAGCACAAGAGATAGAGCATAACATAAATCTCTAAGAAGGCCGGCAGTTTGGATGGCAGGGACATTTGCCTCAGGTTGCCCCTGTTTAGTCCATCATGAACAATATCCCTCAATGATAAATTTTTCCTGTTAGAGAAAATTATTTTCTGCCTATCTCTCCATCCACACAGATATGATGCCAATCATCTATAATGAGAGCCTTCATATAACACATTTCTTCAGACGTCCCTTTGTAGTCCTTTTTTTGAGGGTTTTTCTTTTAATTCCTTACATCTGGTCTGCAACAACCCACTTCTATGTCAATTTTATTATCACTTGCTGTGTGTTCAGTCTTATAACTGAAATGCTGCTTCTTATTCCCCTCCTTCTTCTTTCACTGAATATTCTGGGGTTTTTTTTGACAACAGTTGCATCTTCTCTTTTCTTCCAGATCACCCTGGTCTTTTTTCTCCATCACAATAGATGCATCTACCATACCTTCCTTATAGGTCCAGATTTTTCTTCTCTGTCCTTGTATGATATCTCTCTTCTTCACATATAACATACAGATAAAGTCTGGGTAATGAATCTTATTTATTTTTGAACTGCTGCTGCTGCCTGAGTTGTCATAGAGAGTAGTTTCCTGCCTAGTTACTGATCTGTTTTTTTTCAGGTCTAAATGATCATTCCTCTCTGAAATATTGCTTCCATACTTATCACTTTCTTCTGGTACTCACATTACACTTTGCAAAGTCCACCTGTCATGTCTTTCCACATAAAATTAAGACATCATCATGGTCAAGACTCTGTAATTTAATTCTATCTTCTCTTTCCAGTGTTCATCTAAGCACAATCATAAACTCACTGTTTCTTCATTATCCGTTTCAAACTTTGAAACACCATTTCCACTTTAAAATTTCCCATTAAACTCTACTTCTTTCACATTCTGTAACAGCATATAATAAAATAATTATGAGTCTAATATTTAGTATATTAGATGAGGATTTCTACAACTAAAACATGGCATAGTTATATATTCATTGCATGTGGAAATGCTGTGACTTAACTGTAAAAATAAGATATTAGGCTATATGTGAAATCCCACTGATTGTATGTTTAAGCACATTTTATCTTTTTGACTTAAGTATTGTCTATGAATCCTAGAGACTATTTTATAAACATGTTTTGATTTCCCTTTAAAAAAAAAAGCAAATTAGAAGTTTGTTTTCTTTCTTCAGAAATACAAAACTAGTCTAAAACTTTCAGAAATTGCTACCTGCATCTTTATTTTGAACGTGAATGTTTCTTCATTTTTTTGCACGCATCATCTTTTCCATTACTTTCTCAGGGGCTAGCTAATAATCTCATGCAGAAGATGTCCAGCTTTGTTTAGCTTACATTTTTGCAGTCAGCTTACAAGCCACAGTGCAGCCTGTGAGCAGGACTCAAGAATGTTAAGTGTGGAACACCTATGAAATATAATCCCGGGAGCCCCGATATGTCCTTACTAGGAAAAGGTGACCCTCTTTTGCAGTTTAAATAGTGATTCCTGAATTTGTGTTCTGCAGAATTTTCTGCAGTTATTAAAAAAAAAAAAAACAAACAGATAAAATATACCCTAGTCTTATCTCTTTATTGCACTTTTCTATTTGTTGATGGAAAGAGATTCAGATGAATTTATATGGACATCATCAGACTTGAACAGGGTTAATCTACTTAGGCTCAGGTGAGTTCATTTTAGTCTTGATTCACTTCATTGCACATCTATAATGGTTATTAACAAGCTTAAGGACCTCTGGGAGCTTATGGATAACAATGCAGCACCATGGAAGGTGGGAAATCATTATCCTAATAAGGCTGGTGTAATAATTTGCAGTCACACACAGTTTCCTTACTAATCCTTGGGGTTGGGATAGGTCACTAGGTCTGTAAACCTTTCATCAACTTTATACATTTTTTGCTCTTGCTCTTTAATTAATGAATATATAGTAACATAAAAGTAGGTGTAAAGAGTTTAACGTATAAGTTTTTTCATGCATCACTGGCAAATTTTACTGTCTGTATGTGTATATTCATTTTAAATACAAGGCTTTTTATGCTATCATATTTATACTGTCTATCCCATGATAATTGGTGTATAATATTTAAGAATGGGAAAAAGCTCCACCAAAAATCTTTACATTAATTATAATTTTGGATCATATTTCTTAGCATGTTTATTTAGTTCAAACTTTTAAATGTATTTGGATAATAAGTGTCAGATTAATTCTATATGTAAAACAGATTCTTACTTGGTAAAAATAATTTTAAATTGTAACTCCTAATACTGAAAATAAATCTATAAATTAATTTCATAATAAGTTGTGGTTATCTAGTATCCAAAACATGTATGTATTCAATACCATGTTTCTCCGAATTTTTTCAAATAGTAGGTCACGGTAAGAGGATATTGTAAATTTTCTAAGACACCAGAGGTTCTGTAAGGTTGAAATTCTGAGAGCGAATTTTAATCTCTGTATCTGTCATGCAAACAGCAAAAACAGCTTCACGCACTTTCCTAATGTTAAATTTTGTAATGATAAACATATTTTTTTTTCCAGATTTATGATGTTCTCCTCTTCTAAATAAGCATGTGTAATTCCTTTTAGTCTGAGCAGGAGCTGCATAAAACATGAATTAGTAAAATAATCAGCTCAGGTGTTTTGTAATCATCAGCTTGTGGAAGGCAGGGAAGTTATAAAGCTATACGTTTCTACTACTTTTGTCCTTTTGGCAAATTTTGACACATTGGACCCATTACTCAAACTGATACAACATGCTATAGGGAAGGTAGCATCCGAGACTGTATCCAAAATAGCCAAAATGTTGAGAAGGGAACTATTCAGCGCTAGCTAGGAAGTTAAATTACAACTTGAGCAAACCTACTAGGATTCTCAGGCCCAAGGCCCACTCCATTTCAAAAGAAATTCACGTGCTTCACTCATTTCTTCCTCACTCAGAGAGTGGAAGAGGTCACAGTAGTAGCACTTCCCATCTTTTATGGCATAGTCTAGTAGTCAGAAATTTGTTAAGGAAGACTAGAATCAATGTTCTATTCTGAATGGCCCAAACCAACTGTTTCATCTTGTGCTTCTCTGGAAAGTGTCTTTTAGCTCCTTCTAGGGTGCATGTTAATTAGGGAAGATGGAGACAGATGTGTTAGTCTCCTTTTGAGGTTGTATCCTAAAGTAACAAAGAAGTCAGGGGTCAGAAAGAGAATATGCAAGAGGGGAGAATCACCCTGTAGTAACTAGGAGATGCAGGAAAGAGAGGAAAGGAAACAGCGAAGTTCCTAAATTTCAGTGCTGGCTCTCAAAACTGAGTTTTATGTTGGATAAAGTATGCTATATCAAAGAGAATGCAGACATTTCTCAGAAGGTTTCTGGAACCTTGTAAAATGCTACTAGTAGGCAGCAAAAATTTCAGCTAGAGAAACCCATACTGCTTTTCATGGAGATAATCAGGGATTATAGCCTCTGCCCTCTCATATGAGTGGACCTATGCCAGGATGCTCTCCAAAATGAATATATTCCCTATCATCGTAGCAGATGATTAGTCTTCGATTAGTCAAAGGGACATGCTAGCAGCCTCCAGTGATAAGATGTGATGCATAAGCATCACATTCACTAATTAGACATGATTTTATCATATGAAGGAAGATGCTTGAATTTTGGATGATCAGATATGCAGTTAAGAGAGAAGGTACAAGACTGAAGGCTGTCATTGAGCAAGAGTGTTTGGGTATCATTTCCAACTCATTCTTTCATTGAGTACAACCCTTTATGATTATTTGTATGCTAATATGTTTTTTAGATTGCTTGGCAGCTAGTAGACAATCTGAACTAAGGCAAAGTTTTGCATCTTATTTTCAAAAAGGAAGCCAACCATCTCTGGTGAAGAAACAGTAACATCCTGCCTTTGGGGGTTGGTGTGTGTAACATAATCTATTGTTTCACTGGAAATTAGAAAGGGTGGGTGTCTCTCCTGGCTACACTCCGGTGGAATGTGTTAGTTTGGACAAATCACTTAGCTTCCGTGTGCTTCACTTACTCCATCTGTAAAATTGAGATAATTATGGTATATGCCTCTCAAGGATGTTACAGTACTTAATTAGTGAATTTTTAGTTCCTTGGAGGTCTTCAGAGAAAAGATATTATATGTTAAATATGTCTAAACCATATTCAAATAATTTAAAAATTATTATAATAGTTCCCTATTTAAAACTTTTTTTTTCTTTGAATTTATCAAGCTTTGGGACAAAGAATGAGAGCTTCTTAAGAATGTATGAAAAAGTACTTTTACCTGTTTCTCAAATGCTTGTTGGTCAACTGAGAACTAGAAAGACTTTCTTCATTCACTGTAGCAAAGAGAATGCTAAATAAGGTTATGATTACTTATATCTTCCAATATGTTGCAGAAAAATATTTGAGAGGGGGGAAATAACTGATGCCAAAGAACAATGCTTGAACAATAACCAAAGGCTATGAAGTGACCATTAATTAATGTAGACCAGAAACTGAAAGCAGTTTTCTTAGCATAATCAAGTTCTAGAACCGATGGAATTTGAACCAGTGTTAGCAAAAACCTTAACAAAAACTTTTTTAGATAATGATCAGGCAGTAACTGAAAAATGTTATACGTGGCTGAAGTAATAGAAGGCCATACTGAAACTCTTAGAAACTACAGGTTGCTACAATCTGAGTAAGCTTTGCAGTATATAGCAAATGCAAATGTGGTATTATGTCATGGTCACAGAGGTAGAGCAGCAGCCCCTGGACAGGCTGGTCATACTGCTGTATGTGTGTGGAACCTGTATCAAGCCATTCTGTCAGATCTGATATACAGCAAAGAAATAGTGCCACATGAAGGAAGTTGTTCATACTTCTCAGTGATATTCAGAAAAGGATGATCGTAGGTTTTATCAGCTATAAATTCCTCATAACATTCACTTTCTGCCTAAGACTCATGTAACATCACAGTTTTAATTTTAGGACTGAGTAAATGAAGGAATTAACTGCCTTTTTCAACTACTGAAATGATAATTAATCTGTGCCTATAGAGTGTAGTTAAAATAATAGCCCATACAGCCGTACATTGACCTAAATGTTTGACACTGGTAGAATTAAATCTTCCTCAGCACCCTCTTCTCAATAGCTCATTTGTGGCATCTGTTTTATATTCAAACTGGTTTTAGCTTGCATAGATGTAGCAAATTGCTAATAATGTTTGCTAAACTGTGAGAAATTAAATTTCTCTTTTACTTTTCTTCAATAAATTAATAGTAGAAATAGATACATGGTACATATAATTCTCATCTTTGACACAGCATTCTAAAATGTCAATTAAAATGTAAGAAACTAACTGAAACATTCAGTAACAAATGCTTTCAATATGACAAAATATTCTCAATGACTTTGTGTATATTTGCATTTTGATTGAGAACAACACTGCAACTTGGAAGCAAATTCCCTGGCCAAAGCATTTGCTGCAGATTGATTCAGATTGTAGAGCAGTTTCACTACAGGCAACTGCATTTTTTTTCAGAGGAAAAATGTTCTACTTCTGTTGCACACGAAATGTAACTCAAATCCCCAGTAAAGACATAAACATCTATACCTGTGACCTGTACTTCAGATAGCTAAGAACCACTTACGTGGTGAGGACACTCAGTGCAGGGGACCAAACTAAATTGAGCAAAGACTAAGACCCTGACTGAAGTACCATTTAGGTGTAGGAGCCACAGCAGTAACTGCTTTGATCTACTGACTCCTCCTATTGCACTGAATCACTTATTAGCATAGACATGGCCAATATTATTCTGGCCACAAATAATTTTTCATGTTATTAATTTTAATATTAATTTGAATATTAATTTTAATATTAATTTGCAGTTATTAATTTTAATTTAATATGTGTTTTTACATATAAGTAAACACACAAACATATACAAGCAAGCATATATAGATGAAAACATGTCCTGCATGCTTTAAGATAGAATCATCTGGAAATTTTTTTAATATAAATATAAAAGAAAAAAGTTTTGAAGTTTTGTTCTTACTTCAGTGATTACAGTGTTCAAGTTAAAGTTCTTATTCAAAAACTGCAACTTAGGCAAAAAAAAGTCACACAAAGTTGTCCAAGGTTCTCATTGACTGGAAACTGCTGTAAGATGGATTACAGAAGTAAGTGGCTGGTGAGTGGTAAACTAGAATGTAGTCAACTGGTGTGTACCAGGATGTTGATTTGCAATAACCCTATGAGCACTAAGGACATTCCAGGGGATTGGAAGAAAGTTAACACCATGCCAGTGCTTAAAAAGACTAAATGAGCCAACCCACATAATTATAGGACTGTCGGCATGACACAGATCCCAGGCAAAATAATAGTGACTGCTATGGGACTCTGTTACCAAAGAATTCAAGGAGGAAAATTGAATGGATGGCAATCAACATAAGCATATGAAAAGCAAATCCTGTCAAAATAACTATTTTGTGTGAGATTGTTATTTTGGTTGCAAAATGGAGTTGTGTTGATACAAGGTACCTAGGTTTCTGTAAGACATGACATGTCTTACAGACATGTTGATAAGATATATATATTTATATACATCATTTTTGTTCAAAAAATAATGATTCAGAATTGACATGGTACACAGTGAAAGAGGTTCTCTTACAGGTCACAACATGTAAAAGAGTTGTCACTTGAATGTCTGAGGTTTAAGTTGAGTCTCACAGGGATTTTTTTGTTGTTGTTCTAATCTATTTAACACTTTGTATCAGTGCCCAGAAACAAAAGTATTGAGAACAGCTGTATTTTCACGATTTCCAGTGGTGGAAAAGTTTGGAGAGGGAGACCTAATGAACAGGATAGGTTACTGCAGCAGAATAATCTGTTTATCTTGGTTATGTGAGTGCAAGCAAATAATGGGATTTAACACCAAGGACCAATGCTATATGATGGGGTTATACGTTTGGTTGCTCTCATCACATCCAGACCACAAGAAAAAATGGGGTTGGTTTTTATTTCCCAGAAATTTTTAAGGAATGGGATAAGGAGATACATGGGAATCCAGTGAAGCTATGTGCACTGACTACCAGAAGTCAACCCAGGAGATGTTTTTACAGTCTGCATACTTTTCTACAGCCAGAACCTGCCTGGCAACCTCTCCCATTCCCATCCTCTATCACTCACAACCTTCCTTTGTGGCCTTCCTGCTTTGACTCCCAAAAGTTCTATGACTTTTGTGTTCCTTCTACCCTTAGAGTGTCCCATAACTGACATTTGGTAGTTTCCTGTGACAGAAAGGAGCAGAACTCAGTTGTTCAGGAGCTACCTGTATGTAGCATGCTCTTAACACTAAAGATGATAAATACATTCAAAATCTTGGAGGTAAATGGGGAGAGCTTGAGTTCTGTAGCACTCTACAGACAAAACACAAAAGATTGCACGATGCCTATACATTAAGTGTGTAGGTTGGATCTTGGAGTATGACTCTGAGTAAGCCTAGTAAGTTCCTCGTGCAGTCTCCAGGGAACAGTGGGATCTGGAAGAAACAGAATACTAAGTTATCAGCACGTGCAACACAGAAATCCCTGAAAAGCAGTGTTGCACAAATAACTGACTGTGGGCAATATCCTAATTCACTTTCCTTGTTAACCTCTGTTTGAACATTTTAATTTTCTGTGGCTGCATGCAACAGAAGAGTGGCTGCATGCAGCCACTGAGTTAGAGAAGAAGCAACTAAGATTTTTTTTTATTGCTAAGTAAGATAGAATTAGAGGGAAATTGAACCTTACCTCATAACTTCTTGGCCTGTTCCACAAAGCACACAGATAAAGGAAAGAGCAAGTTAGTAGGTTTTAAAGGAAGTCGGTGCTGCTGCTGTTTTCAATTAGTGCAATAAAATATAAAATTTAGCAAATATAAAATTTAGATTCATATTTACTTGGGCATGTGGACCAGATTCTCAACTCATGTAAAGCAACCTAATTTTCTATAGTTATAGCTGAATTACTTTCTTTCATATCAGCTGAGAATCTGGCAGCTATTATTTATTTTAACCTTCAGTATGACATGAAACTACTCTGAGATACTTCTCTCTTTTCTCATTCAACCATACGCTAACATCCAGAGTACAAATGTCTGGTGATAAATTTTTCTTACCACTGGAATTTAGACTAGATACAAATTTAATTTAGCTGGTACTTTATTTTACAGCTCAGGGGATTTGTTGGATACTTACTATGAGCAAAAGCGTTTAGTTTGGATATTGACACCAGCAGTACTTTCATCTGGCAAACACTGCAGCTCATATAGTACTTGGGAGAATTATGTTTGGTAAATAAAGAAAAAGTGTAAGTGTAAAATATGCTGATTGCAGTATAGGCTGATATTTTAAACAATCACAGATGGCGATGTACTAGCTGGTTATTGACAGCAATATCAGCTTTAGAAAGGGTTTTGACAGGTCTCATCATAAAATGATTAATTACTGCGAGGCACTCCAATTTCCTCCCTTGTTTAGTTCATGGCTCAGGGTAAAATCTGTTGCTCTTTTTACACTCTGCAACACAGGAAATATCTTCTCACTGTTGTATCCAAGGACCAATCAAAAGTGCAAAATTCTGTGGAATAAGACTCACAGTCTGTTCTGGAAAGGCTTTTCCTCGAGGGAACAAGGAAGGAAGGAAGTTAATGTGGCTTTACTTTCTGCATTTTAATTTGTTTTAAATGACCAAAGGGGAAGACAGATGAATAGATTTTCTGAGGAGAGCAGGTGGGTACTAGTCAGGTCAGTTCTCAAATTATGTATAAATATATATAGATGAAAAAGGAATAACTATGGGAAGAAGTAAAGGATATTAGTGCTCATATTTAATTGTACACACTTTCCACTAAAAAAGAAGAACAATAATAATGGAAACAAATAGGATCTACCTGCCTTCCTGAGACTGTCCTTAAAGAAGAGACAGTGCCTGTTTGAAGGATTGCTCCCATCCTCCTCATGTTGAATACAGAATGATATTGGATGTAAATTGGTCATTGAGGTTGCCTAGAAATGTGCAGGGTTCAGTTCTGCCTGATCAGTGTTAGGGAAAATATTCAGCTAGTAGCTGTTGTCGAGAAGGGAGACAGCGGTTTTTAATAATGCAAAGGAGATGCTACATTGCCAGATAATAAATGTGTTTAATGTCTAAAAGTTCTCCCTTGCGTGATCTGAAACAATAGGAAGCATGTATGAAGGGTGAGCCACCCTGCAGTGCAGGATTCTGTTTAAGATTTTCAGGCTAGCTCCAGATGAGGTGGTAGATCTACACATCTGTACAATGATGAACAGAAATTGTACTCTGAATCCTGGAAGCAACACAGACACATTGTTGCTGCACTGCATTATGATTTGGCTAGTGTAGTTTTGCTGACGTGGCTATGCTACTGCCAGTCTTAGCCTTATCCTGATATCTAGCTTAGATATTTCTGCCCTATAGTGCAAATTTATCCAGTCTTCATCTTTACCAGAATGTAGAAATGTTGATGCTTCAAATATACTATCTGTTGTATCTGCAAAACAGGACTGGAACTCTCAGGGATATGTCCAGCTGTAATTAGCAAGCTGTATTCTGAGATAGGCATCCTCTTTATTTTTCCTGGTCTTCCTCATATCAGGGATTGATCCCAACTAGACATAGGACAATAGTTGATCTAGAACTGTACTTTGTGTTAGCAATGACAAACTGCTTTCTTTGGTTCCTGGTGGCTGTGGTTTGCTTCAAGGTTGAGGGTTGGGCTGATTGTCTGATGATGGCCAAACCTGATTTGGATTGACACAGATCTAGATGCTGAGGGGTGCGTGTCTGTGTCTGTGTGTTTGTGTGTGTGTGTATCCACCAAGAGAAAGGTGTTTTCAACTTCCTCTGCAACATAGGATGCGGTTCAGCTTTTGGGAATCATCAGGCAGCTCTCACTTAGTCAGTTTCCTAACATCAAAAGATCCTTTGGCATTACTAATGCCTTGATCTCCTCTTCTCTGTCTGTAGCACAAAGTTTATTCTGAAACTCTTTGGTCTAATTAAAACCTTAGGGTTTCTATGAAATGGAGTGATATATAAGGTTTGTGATATAAAAAAAGGGAGAAGGCCACATGACCATCAGGTTTGGTGATTTGGTGATCTTTTCTGGCATCGTGTTCTACAGGTCTTTGTCTTCTCCCTGAAGAACAAAACAAGGTAAGAATATTATAGATACCCAAGAGCTTTAAAACTATAAGTAATCATAGAATCATTTAGGTTAGAAAATACCTTTAAGATCATCAAGCCCAGCTGTAAACCTAACACTGCTAAGCCCACCACTAAACCATGTCCTTAAGCGCCATGTCTTTTAAGTACCTCAAGGGATGGTGATTCAACCCCATCGCTGGGCAGCCTATTCAAATGCTTGATAACCCTTTCAGTACACAGCCAGAAACCACTAAAGAGAAAAAAAAAACTAACCTTAGAAATAGGTGGATAATTTCCCACTATTGAAGGGAAATGAAGAGACCATGAAAAAAGTCAGATTAACATATATAGTGTAACAAGTGAACAAGGAACAATTTTTGAACAGTAAGAACAACAAAGGATTGAACTACATCCCATAAGAGAGATGCCTGAAGTCTGGATATTTGCCATTTTTCTAGAATAGAGTGCTTGGCTGACAAAAATCTTGCTTTTTTTAACTCTTAGGAACACTGTAGTTTTAACAGAGTCCTTCCTACTCAGGTTGTGACTTGTTAGCCCCCCAGAAGTGCAGTAATGCCCGATACATTTCCTTTATACAAAACTAAAGGAAGATTTTTTTCCCCTGTATTCCATATATTGTCCATAATACAATAGCTAATACTGACCTATTGTCAGAAAGCACTTTAATGTACTGAAGAAAATGCAATCCTGTGATTCCTGAGGAGTTACAAACATGACTGTATAGATTATTTGGGGAAAAAGTTGACTTCAGTATTATTCCAGGGCCACCTTATCCCTTGCATTGGAAAAAAAATCAATATTTCTTCCATGGGGGTACAAAGAGGAATGCAGAGTTACTTATTACAGTCTTAAAGAAGAGGTATTTGAAAACTTTTTTTTTAATGAGATCTAAGGGTGGCAATATTTCTCTCTTTAAATAAGCTCTGAATGTGGCACACACATGATACAAGGAGTACACTTACGTGATTTGGTCTTTGAAGACAAGGACCTATTGGTAGACTGACATATACCCATTGTTTAAAAACTTATATAGAGGAAAGGTCAAGGAAGGAACTGTGAAATGTAGTTGAACAGCAATCAGGAAATGCTGGCTAACTTTGTGTTGTCTATATCCATTCCTGCTGAAACCATCCAGTGCATCTCAGAAGTGTATGTCAAACTAAGGTCCACTTTCCTACACAGGCACAAACACAGTAGGGGTCTACACTATGTGTCTCTGTGTCCACTCCAGCTGCAATGAGTTTCAGAGCAGACTAAAGGGAAATTTAAGCCAATGTACTTCCATGTCCAACTCTATTGCCTGCACATGTGGGCCAGAAACAATTGCGTGTCCTGACATGCCTCACCCTGTAGCCTATCTGGTCACAAGGATCCAACATCACTAAAGGTGGGCTGACAAGATATCATCTCACTTGATGGTAAGTGGGATTTGTATGCTCAGACTCCACTTGCACAGTGCAGTTGCAGGAAGTCTGAATCCCAGTTGAAACACACACAGCACTGGAGTCTCACAGAGCTCTGCTCTGCAGCGTGCAAGGCACAGGCTTGCTTTTTGGCCTGGTCTTCTAAAGGCAGTGTAGATATTCTTTATAAATCTTTTCATTACCTTGGCAGATTTCTTCGCTTGCATAACTATCATACCTAGCTAATACACTAGACATCTAAATAGACATCTACATTTGTTCACAAGTACATTGAAAAGGTACATTGTGAATGACAGTGTAGAAACATACTTTAAAGTTATTGATATGGAAGAGTCACAATTAAAAAAAAAAAAAAGAGGAGAAAATCCTATGTTGTCATAACTGATTCCTGAAAATTATTAAGGAAAAAAAATTAATGCCTATGACTTGAGATGAACACTGAACAGTGAGGAATCATGAAGTATCCTTTCATCAGGCAATATGGAAGTTAAAGAACCTAACAGGCAGTCAAGTGATGTAGGAATTATAGAAAAATCATGGATACTTTCAACGTTAAAATATTTGCCTTTCAATATGTCTTTCAAGGTCAAGCATATACTATAGGTTTATAGCTATCTTACTGATTTTCTTTCATAGAGGCCTTAATTTAGGTTACTGAAAGCTGATGCATGAATTTGTCCAATGGCTACTTGAATGCATGCAGTAGGACTGTTAGCATCCTGTGATGTGGCATTCGTGCTTAGTGCAAATAAAACTCCTTACTATGAGAATAGCTTTCCTTCCTCGACCAGTTTGCAAATTATTGCAAACCAACACAGAATTTGCAAAATCAGTTTGGAAATTCAGTCCAGTATCACCCCACACCTAAACTTCACCTGATAATGCTTTCCAGTTTCCTTGCTTTTTTTGAGCATTTAAGATGGTTTTTCTATTGTCTAACATGACTTTTAACAATCCAGCTAAAATAGATCCAGTAGATCAGTTTAGACCATTGATCTAAAACCTCAACATAAATATGGCAATAACATATCTGGTAGTTTTAATCTGCAGGGTCATGAGAGCTTCTGTATCTTCTAGAGTTACAGTAAACTTTCTCTTTTCATTTAGAAATATCTATGGCACCTTATTTTCTTGTCCTTTAGCCTTCAGGTAGCAATGTTCTTTCATCTGGCCTTATTGATTGTATATAACTATGATTAAATTAAAAAAAAAATGATTGACCAAAAGTAATACACTCACAGAAATTATATGAGTGTCACCATTGTATTTACAAGGTAATAAATATATATCTAATAGCCATATACCATATATACCAGATACCTAGCTAGATATCCATTATGCCAACAATATGCCATTATGCATATTTGAATTTAGTAATTTTAAGAACTTTAAAAATTATTATTTTATAGTTCTAGTAGTCTTAATAGCTTTGTTTTACCGCTGAAAAATTATATTAACATTTTTTTTTTCTTAAAGTTGAGGTGATACAAAACCAGACCTGAATGATATTAAATAATGAAACAAAATCAATATAGTTTTGAAAACTGGCAACGACCTACTGTTTAACTTATTTATCAATAAGCTGCTGTTTAATCACTTACTCTCTAGAGGATTATAATCTCCTCTTTACAGGCAATGGGTAAAAAAATATTCTGAGTTGCTGTTTTTCGGAACTTAAAACACAGTGGGCAGCGTATCAAATAAAATTCATTCTGGTAGTGGAATTCTTAGGAACTATTCAACCATATTTTCAAGAAAAATACACAGAGATGACTTTACGTGCTGCTTAACAGCTGGAAGTAGGTGTTGAGAATCTCTCCCAAGGTATTATTATATATTGATAGATAACAGGAAGAAACATTTTGTTGAAAGCTTTATGATACCCAGGACATGGAGGGATTCAGGGAAGATAAATAACACTTTTGCTTCAGTCCCTGGTTAATTTTTATTATTCACATTACGGAGGCTACTGAATGGCTGTTGAAGTCAATGCCATGCTCTCTGTTGAATGGGAGTTCTCATTTCTGCAGCAAAAGAAATACTTGTGCCTATAAAGAATTCAAAGAACTAACATTTTGTCCTATTACATCTGGAACTTCAGACTATGCAGCTACTGCAGTTTTAAAACAGTGGCTGCTAGAATTATCACATGTGCTTCTCTTGTCCGTCTGTCTTCTCTTTAACCATAATGTGAGGTGGGATCAGAACCAGATCCTATCTCCAATGAAAGGGAAGAATAGTAAGAAGAAGGGAAAAGTAAACTACATTGCTTGGTAGCAACAGATTGGTTTTTTTACATGGATACAGCCCTCAGAACAGAGGATCTGAAAAAGCAGGAGCAACCAAAGTGGTTTTTTATTTTACCTCTGCAAGTATTTACAGCTGCAGAGTTAATCTTTCCACGGATACCATGATGGAGTGACAGTGTGACAGGTTCTTGAACCCATGGCTATTGCGCAGCTTTGGTGAACAACACCAAAGCAACATTAAGGCTACATGTCTGCATCAGAACAGCAAGACTTGAAAGGGAAAGTAGCATTCACTTACATGTTGTCTATAGAGACCGTCAGGTTTAGGTAGAAAATGTAAAACTTGGGAAGATGGAAGAAGAAAGGATTTAATATCAGGAGTGACTCACACGGCTGTTGGAAGGAGAAGAGAAGGAAAAGAGAAAAGAAGAAAAAAGGAAGCCTAAAAAGGGAAAGATGTTAACCACATGGCAGCTCACCAGCATAATTCATAAATATATCGTAACAAAAGACAGTAGACCTTGTTATATTGCCTTATATCTCTCCTATATCTCTTTGCTACCCTAAATAATGCCTATCCGACTTGGCAACAAGCTGTCTACTAAAAAAAAAGAAGAAAAACTAACAAGTCCCTACTTCCTTTTTAACAAATATTTAATAGCAATCACTTTTTCAAATTCAGGAAATATGTTTTGAGGGGTGCTATCAGTTCTTTTGTTTTTAAAGAACTTTTTAAAAATTATTTCCTGATTCACTAAACCCAAAAATTTCAATGTCTGTCAGTCGTTAAATGTAAAACATTTACATTTTTCTCTATGGCTGAGAAGGTAGTGGAACAGAATAAAATACAGCTAAAACCATTCTAGCAACAGCAAATGAACAAAAAGTTAGATAAAGATAAGACATCATGTTTAGCTTGTGGTCTGGTGAGAGCATTAAAACAGAGCTCAGTAAAAAAGACACCTCCTTTACACAACGTGTTATCCCTTGCTAAGGGTAGGCAGAGTTGGTGGACAAACTGTTTCTGCCAGCAGTGATGCAAGATCAAGGTCATGCCCTGTCCTAGTCTCCAGAGGGGAGCTTCAAATACAAAATATCAGAATTTCTTCTTCTTTGATTTAATTTTCACCTTTTTAAGGTTTCCTCACTTGCTGCTGCAACTTCCTTCAAATATCCACGTTACCTTTGACATTATTTGATTCCTTCCATATCAGGACATAATTAAATATGGTGTTGTCCCTTGTTTGGTTAACAGTGGAAATAACATGCATCAATTTTTGGTAATATGACTAAGAACCGGGTTGTAGTGAAGTACAAAATCATTAAATTTTACATGAAGACACAGTATTTGTCCATACTACTATTTTTTTTGTTCTTTTTGCTGTTCTGCATGTTGTGTAATAAACATGATTGTATAAATTGCACACATTTTGGAGCTGACTAGGTAACATCTCTAATGCATTTTTTCCCCCCCAGATTTATATTTACCGGTGCAATAACAGAAAGGATATTAAGATTTAGTGGTGGACTTGGGAGTGCTAGGTAAATGGTTGGACTTGATGATCTTAAAGGTCTTTCCCAACCTAAACAATTCCATGATTCTATAATTCTATGATTTTGCTAAAATATTGATAAAAGTATACTGACTTTTTGGAAATAAACTAGACCATGCACAGATGCAGTTGATAAAAATGTGAGATAAAAGTTGTAAGGTGAAATGTTTTCTTACTTGAAACATGTTTTAGGTTAGGAAGAGATGATAATACCTCTGGGTAGAATGGCATATTTTGAATCATAGAATAGTTTGAGTTGGAAGGTTTAAAGGTCATCTAGTCCAAACACCTCTGCAAGGAGCAGGGACATCTTCAACTAGATTAGGTTGCTCAGAGCCCTGTCCAATCTGACCTTGAATATTTCCAGGGGTGGGACATCCACTACCTCTCTGGGCAACCAGTGTTCCACCACCCTCATTATAAAAAAAAAAAATTTTTTAAAAAAAAAAAGAAGTAAAAATGATAATTTTATTAGTAATAGCATAATGAATCTGATAGAGCTTTCATATGTATGTTTATTCCTGACATTTTTTTTTTTTTCCCCCCACAGTCTATAAATGCCATGTAGGAGGATTTCTGGTAAGCATAGCTGTCACGCGGAAGACCTAGTGAGGAGACGACGCTATGTGCAAGGTGGGAAATCAGTGAGTCTGAGTGGAGACTTCAAAGAACAGTTAGAGTAGTGTTCAAGGAGAACAGAACTGTTGAGTAAAAGTTATCAGCTGGGGCTCTGAGCTGTAGAGGTCTGGACCAAACAACTGTGGAATTTGGATGACGGAATTTAGAGCTTATGTGGAAAAGCAGCAAAGCTTTGAAACAGGAGGATTTGTAAGATAGAGCTCTAGAATAAATATACCTTTGGCCACGAAGAATGGGGAAAAATGAGTTTGGAGGTCCTTGAAGTATGAAGGGATTTTTGGCATGAAATTGTGAGGTGTTACCATTAACCTTTCTTATCTCTTAATCTCCCTATGTAGGGGTGATGACCCACACTTAGGCCTTTATATGTGGTGTTGACTTAACCATGCCCTCTGAATGCTTAAGTTTGAGGAGGCACCACATCCTTTCCCCACTCATGCAGTGAAAAATGGATGCCTGTACTACAGGTGTGGGGAAAGTATATGGTGCTTCTATATCTCTCATACTAGAGAGTGAGGAATATACGAAGCATTTGCTTGTTACTAAAAAGAGGTAAGTTAGAATAATAATATGCAACCTATGTAGCTAGCTTCTGTGTGTTGGAAAAATACACTGTGGTGTGTAAGCAGACCCAAATTATTTTCATAGCTAGAAAAAAGAGGACCAGAAAACCCCAGCTTCTTCCTCCAAATGACAGGCTGCTTTCCTGTCTGTTCAAAGGAAAATGGCAAAGCCATCCTCTTGCCTTGAAGTAGTACGGTGTCTACACATCCTTCCATGCACTATTCCTGAACAGTTAAAGACCTTCTGGTATTGGAATTACTTGTTATGACCTTTTATGACCAAGGAGATTTTACTCCTTAGAACTGAATATGAACACAACCCCACAATCTTGTCCAATTCAGCACAGCTTTTCTGGCACTGAAAATGATTTACGGAAATATATGGAAATTCTGTGTGGTTCCATGGGCTGTTTCTTTTCAACTAGCAAACAAAAGAAGTGCCAAGCACATCAGTGTTTTATGCACTGCACAAAAGCACTACTAGACCCTTTCTCAGTAAAATGATGGGGAGCAGGCTGATTACCATCTCGGATGTGGCTAATTGGTGTGTTCTCCGAGGTGTGATAAGACATCTCAGTATCAGGCATAATATTACTGTCTTATAAAGCTACTGCATAATGCAACCAGTAGAGTGTGCCATAAAGGTTATACTAAAGGGCAGCATGATTTTAAAGTCAATCTGGTGCTCTGTGTTGAACCAAGGATGTTTCTACATGAATAGGTTAATGCAAAATTTGGTTCTAGTATGCATGCTTATTGCAACATGTATTTTATACATATACAGGACTACATGTGTTCCTGTATAACGATGTAAGAAAGATGTGAAGTGATAACTGGAAACATTCTGGTCTGAAGTGGCAAAAAGAGGCATTTTACACCTTCTATGAACAGGAAGAAGCACATATATCATACTAGTAAACACATTCAAGTGATGATAAGAAAGCTTGACGAAACAATTTTTGTCTTTAAGAGAAAGCTTTAGATAGAAGACTCCAAAAATCTGGGCACATGCCTTGACAATCAGAAGGAATTTTCATTGGCAGCAATAGAAAAGAGAACAGTTGACAAGAGAGAACTGAATAATATTTTGGCTTTGTTTTTTTCTTTTAAATTTCAATGGTAGATCAGAAAAAAAAATTTACAGAGAACTTAGTGTGCATTGAATAAGGAAAAATGTACAAGAGATACATTCCCGTGTGCTTACGATGTCACTTACATTGTATGTAGATCACATCCCTACTTACACTAATTTAGGCTCATACTATATTGAGTTATTACAGCTTGGTCCCCTTCCCCCTTCCAAGCGAAAACCATTATAAAACAGACATGAATCTAACCCAAGACAGAGACCCCCTCCAACCTCAGACTGCAATTTGAAAGTATTATATGCAAGACAATACCTGACTGTAATTCTTCATTCATATCAGTTACTGAGAGATGTTTCTGAAGCTGAATAGTAAACATTCCCTTACTGACCTTTGACAAATAAGGTGTTGGGATACGAGGGGAAAAATAATGAGGCTTTTATTAGAGATGCTAGAGTTCTTAAAGGTTAAGTGGACTGTTACTTATTTAGGTAAACTAGGAGAGTACACTGATCAGCAATACTGGTGATAATAGAGCTTACAGCACTCAGTCTTTAAGGAAGCAGAGTTCTTATGGCAAAATGTCAAGTGAAAAGTTGGTACTCAGTAGCTCCAGGATGACATCCTCAATCTGTGCAATAGTTAATAAAAAGCCAGGTTCCTTTGGTAAAAGAGTGGTAGTAAGGAAGGAGGGGGTGGAAGGAAGGGTGACTAATGGAACATAATTGCATATGGATATTGGATATGGATTTTGTTCACTCTACGCAGCAACTAGGGATATTTTCATACATGTTTGAAAAATTGTCCTAGGGGACAAATGTCTGCTCCTTAGGATTTAAAAGAAAATATGACTGTACAAAAACAAATTTACACAACTGGTGAAACCAGTGAAAATCCTATTTCTGTGGAGAAGCAAAATCCTCCATCACCTAGGTTCTTATCTCACCCACTTTACTGTAAGAGAAAGATACATAATTATGTGGCTGCTTGTCCATACAGTTGTGGTAAATTATATGCCTTTACTTTTACCCTATATAAGAGAGTGCTGCTTGTCAGTTATTACAGGCGAGATTGTAGCATCACACGCTTAGTAATATTAAAATTAATATTATCAATAATTTTAATTAGCCGTCCCCATTATAAGTCCCTGGTTTTCAGTTGCTTATAACTTGGCACGACTTCAGTCCTTTGGATGGAAATTTCTCCATGTTCTGTGTCAGCCTCAGGCTAAGATTTTTTATTTTTGCATTTTATTTTAATTTCAACCAAAGTAGTTCAGCAATACATTATTTTTGTCATGTTTCTTTGAACAGCAGCCCCCTCCTTTCCAACAGAGATTTGAAATATGGGTCAGGGATGTGTTTTTTGCTGGCCCCTCCAAAATCTGTTGAAATTTGGCCAAATAATAAACATTTGAAATATATGCTCAGCCAACTTCCTTCGTATTAAAAAGCTAAAATTTCAAGAGACTCTTCCTCTCCAAGCATGTGCTAGCCTTTCACAGTGCCTACTGCTAGTTGAACCGTATGTGGCCTCTTTCACAGAAGGTAAGTCAATATTCTGGATCCTATCACTGGTCAGAGACTCTTCCCTTTTGCTTACTGCCTTGTGCAGGGCAATAAGAAGATAGGATCCAATGTGACAATGAAGGTCAAGTTGTCCTGTGTTTTCTGTACTGTAAGTGGCCTGCAGCTACATGCAAGTGACCTGGAGAAGGAGGGTTCAAAAGACAGATATGGGGAAAGATAAGGAGCAGAATTTGGTCAGCAAGCCTTGTGAGAGGGAATATGGAGTGTGAATCAGAGCCTCTGTCAAGGTGTTACAATAAGGAAAGACTTGTAATGAGGTGAGGTACAGAAATGTGATGAAGACTTAGTGAGAGGAAGGTATTGGACTGGGATGAGAGGAAGCAGATTATGATTAAGTGGAAGGTGATTAGTTATTAGCAAAACTAAAACCAGGATTAGGACAGGCTAGGAAAAAATTGGGTTAAAAATATTACTGAACAGAAGCTGGAATACAAAGACAGCCATGGCTAAATAAGGAGTGAAATAGAAACAGGACAGAAATAAATGGGTGGCAGGTTGGAGCAACTGTATTTGAGTGAATAAAAAAGAAAGTGCAGCTCTAGCTCCACATCCATTCCTTCTTTTATCTCAAGTGGCAAATATTCATAAAACTAATCTAATGTAACTTGGCTGTGGACAAACCTCTTGGTTGTCGATATATAAAAATTTTTGATTGCTTTTAAAAATAAAAACATATAGGGCTGCATATAACTAAAAAAAAATGTTTAAAATCATGTGATAAAGATAAACATATAAATAATTTAAAGATGAATAATCACTCATATGATAGGAAATAATAGATAACATTTTCAATATAACATTAGTCTGACTGATTGTGTTCATGATTTCCAGCTTACTCTTTAATGAATCGATGTTTTTCTTTTCTTTTCTTTTTTTTTGTAGGTGAGATTAGCGCAACCTGAGTATGAATTACAGCATTTTGGTTGTAGGCAATTTGGCATTACTGAAATTACAATTTCAATCCAAGTTTTGTGTTATAGGTTATTTCAGTTGGAGGTATTTGCTTTGTAAGAAGTTGCTTAGATTGTCTGTATTTTTATACTAGGCTTTAGGAAGCACCAGGTGGAAGGTTCTATGATACTGTGAAGATACCTCTAAGCCACAACTTCCTTTCCTTTTTCATCTACAGCAAGTTCTTTTTAAGGTGGTTTTTTTTAGTCAGTAACTCCACTACAAATTTAGTTGTCTGATCTACGGTACAAATGCATGTATTGTGTGTTATATTCTTATTTGAAGAACACTGATTGACTGACCCAGGCTTTCTAACCTATTCTGTGCAGGCTGTGATCACACTGCAAGAATAGGGTAAATTCTAAATCCCAGAAGATTATTCTCTTTCTGCAATAATTTCTACACTTTCACTCAATCAAGTATTAAGTACTGTATTATATGCTATCAGACTAATTTTTATCAGACTTTCATGAAACACTATGAAGTCTATGGAAGTCTAAGCATATCACATCATTTACCTTTATTAATTTGTCATTCTATCAACAAATCATATTGAGTTAACTCATATATGAGTTTTGGATGAAATAATGGGGTCGTACTATCCTCCCATAATTCCCAGATAACCAGGATAACTGGCTTTTATTTATTAATCCTCTTTGCCCTTTTGAAAGATTAGCACACTAGTTTTTCCCCACTCTTACTTAAGGTCAGCATTAAAGATTCAAGAGAGTCTCTTCAATGTTGTAACTGGAAGATCTCACTCCTAAATAATAAAGACTGGTTTAAAGTCTGTGAGACTATATCCCAAATAAGGATTATTATTTTTCCATATACATCTTTACCGACATATTTACCTTCAATGAATTTCATCTACGATTTTATTGCCAGTCCTGAAGGTACAATACAGTTCCAGGTTAAGACTAAAAAGTGTCTGCAGTATCTGAATTCCAGTGTAATGATCTGCACTTCTTCACAGTCAGTTCTTTTTTTTTCTGCTGCCTAAAATAGCTTAGTATCATAAGGAAATGTTGACACTTTATATTCACTCTCTTTTGCTTCCAGTTATTTAGAAATACGTTGAGCAGTACGAGACCCAAAAACGTGACTGTAGAGCTTCACAGGGATCCTCTTTCTACATTGAGAACAGACTCCTAATCTCTCTTTCCAATCTTTTAACCAATTATTTTTACATGCAAGAGTCTTCTTTTTAATCTTCTGGCTTCTCAGTTTCTTTAAGAGTCCTTGGTAAGGGATCTTGTCAAATGCCTTCTGGAAATTCAAATAATCTGTATCATCAGGGTGAATCTTATTCATTCTCTTGTGTTTAATTTAAAGAAATTGTATAGGTTTGCGAGGCATTGTAGAAGTAGTTGTAGCTCCTTTCTATTATATGTTATTTATTAATATGTCCATTCATCCTATTCTTTATAATAGTTCCTGCCAATTTGCACAATGCAGATATTGGAGCTACTGGTCTGTAGTTCCTTCAACATCCATAATAAGGTTTTTTAAAAAACGTTTTCACCATTACTTAATAAATTATTTCAAGTTAACACTACGCATCACAATTCAGATAGTTCATTCTTCTGTTAGCTTAGGATTCTTGGGTAGGTACCATCTCATGCTGGTGACTTGGCAATGTTCATTTTATTGTTTTGTCTGATAAACAATTTTAGCTTTTCTGTCTTGGGGTTTTTTGGGTGTTTTTCTTCCTCAATTTTTCCCCCGTGGGAGGAAACAATAGAACAAACTTTCCTTCACTACGAAGTTCTACAGTTAAGTTGGAAGCTTCCCTATTCTGTTAGTTCCTCTGGAAAATATAAAGTTCTCCAAGACCAAACCTTAAATTGCCAGAAACAAGCAAACCTATCACAACAGAGAATGGCAGTGAAATGTATTGTTTCAAAACAGCTCTTGCACAAAGAGGATGTTCAGATGGTTCACCTTCTTTTGACTCTTCCAGAGCAACATACATGTGGTGACAAGCAACATATGCCTGCCGAAGAATATTTAGGGTGTTCGTATGCTGAGCTCCATTTGATATTCAGAAACTCCTCTAAAGTGATTGATACTTCAGTATAGTTTTCCTGTCATTAAAAAAAAAACCAAGACCCAGAGAGAAAGAGAGAAATTCAGTCAACTTTTAGCAGCTTTTCTGTGTCTGTATGCATATATCTGTATCTGTGCATATTATTGACGTAGCACTCTCTTTCTAAACCATACACTTCATCTTTTTCTTTTCTAATTTTTAATAAAGTATTCATCAAATTTGGAAAGCTGTTTTTATAGTAAGGCTGGTAAAATACAGATATGAGCAGCTTTAGGCTAAAGATATAATACTGTACTATTGTCACAAGCTGACAATGTTGCTTTAAATAGAGTTGACAACACTAATTGCTCAAGGTTGGAACTTGACAATTTCTGAACGGAAAAGGATGAGGATCAACAAAGCTTGGCTTCACAAAGCTCCGGAAGGCTTTACAAGACTTCTGTGTGTTAGAAGTAGTCACTTAATAGTCTTATATTTATTAAAGGGCTAAGTGTGAGAGATCTAGATGTATTCTATTTCATGAAGAAATGTATTTTTTAAAAGCTTTTATTTTGCTGTTATTTTCTACTCACTTGTGATGCATTTAAGTCATCAATGCCATATCCTTATAGGCTCCCCAGAGCACTTAGCGATACTTCTAATTATTTTAAAACCAAAATTTATAAAGAAATCTTTATTATACATTTCTTAATCATTTTAGGCAGACAGACAATATTTGGCAATGTGTTACCTCTTCTTTCAATATCCCGTGGTATTGATTGTTAGCACAAAATGTTTTTTATTAATTTTTATCCTTCATTTCTGTTTTCTGGATCCTTTCTTTAATTTCTGCTGCTGTCGTTCTGTTTATCTCCTCACACTCTTGCTGTTGCCGTTGCTATTCTTCTGCCCTTCCTTTTTCTACACTTGTGGTGCTCTAAATCTGTCAACCAGATGTAACTTTCAGGAGTCCTGATTACAAGCAGATTTGCAAGCTCTTGTATGTTACTTTCTATTTTAAAAAGTTGACTTGGGATTTGGAAAAAGCTCCCCATTTAGTTCTTTAAATAGAAAGAAAATACTGTAACTCAATATTGGCTGCTGGTAAGCACTACTGAAACCAGCTTGTGGCTGGAAACAGATTTGTGACATTGTTTGGCTTTACATACGATGATTTATTTTAATGTTGTTAGAAAGTGTGTGTAGAAGAGAGTTTGTTTTCATTTTAAGCATTTCTAAAGGTGTGAGGCCTTGTGGTGCCAGGGAAGGAGACAAGGGAAGACTGTCTGGACTTCTGAAAAAAATATCCCACTCATTTTCAATGACCTGAGTGGTAGCTATATTTCAGCTGTAGGGCTGTTCTGAGTTATCGCATTACCCTAGGAAGTGCACTTTGCTATTCCCTCCCTAACATTCACAGAGCTACCTGCACTGACTAACCAAAAGCTGCATGGCAAAAATGCTGTCTCTTCCCAGTTTCTTGACTCAATAACAGTCTCATATTCTGTTTACAGTGACAATGGGAGCCTGCTCAGCTGAGCAGTCTTCTGATACACTCTGTCATGTCAATGCAACCTGTTATGATAAGCAGCATGCAAAATGCCCCTTCCTTCCCTCCTCATATTCACACAAACCTGCCCATGGCTGGGCAGCACAAAACGCCTGGATGTACTTCTGCCATAGATGGATATTGGGATCCAGATAGAGAGAAGAAATGAGGTCTCATTGTCACAAAAGAGCCTCCAAACAGCCGTCACCAGAACATGACAGCATTTCTTTAGAGGCCATCTGATAACAACAGCATTTGAACTGTAGCTTGTCAACAGAGAAGTGGAGGTCAACATCACTGTATGGTTCAGGGGGCTTTTGAAACATGCCATGTGCATGAAGTGTGTGCGCTGTGGTTGGTACCACAGAGGTATTCCAGGGACATGTGGTATTCTCATTCTCTTTGACTTCACAAAAGTGGTATAAGGTACCTCTCATTGGACCTGAAGTAAAGCCCACTGAAGTCGGTCAATAGCTAGTCTGGTTTGTAACAGCCCTGGAATCAAGTCTGGATTTTGTTGATATAAGTTAATAATTTCACTCTGTGAAATTTCAACCTGTCACAGTCATCTCTGCATTTCAATATAATGCAGTTTATTAAATGAAATTGTACCTAAAAGGGAGTACTCCTTTGCCTCCAAAAGAAGTTAAGGAACATTTTTAGATTAAAACAAAAATGGGATTTTCTAATTTGTGGTAAAGATAGAGGAAATGGTGTTGAGAAAGGATTAAAATTAAGCTTAAATTGACAGCTGTAATCCTACCTGCTTCATTGTCTAGTTTCTTATGAACTGTGAAACAGATGACTGGAAACATTACACATGGACGACTAGAAAGAAAAAAATTATAAAATTTGTCAAAAACAGTCCTCAGTATTTCAGGTGTTGATGCTTTTTTGGGCCAATCTGCACATATGAGGTGTTTAGGGCACCATATCCATCCATCCGTAGCAATGATCATTTCGTTAAAGGTGTAGTTAAAAGGACTAAGCATGGCCTTAGCTCTACTCACTTGCTGCTGCCTCAGGAAAAATGAGTAATTTCAGTGGCAAACCATATCCAGAATTATCTTGAGATCAAGGACTGCAGTTGTAAGGGGCTCTTCCATTGATTGCTCAAGTATGGGAGGATGCTTATTACAATATCCCGTGTATCAAGCCAGAGCTATTTGCAGTTCATATTACTTTAGTTTATGTTTTACAAAGTGTAATCATTGTACAGACTCTGCAACCTTTCCTGCACCTTGAGTATAACAGAATAATCTACTGCTTCTGAGTAGATTATTCTGTCTGAGGAAATGTATGTCGTTCCCTAAAATGAGAGCATTCCCATTCCTATTTATTTGTATATTATTCGTATTTGTATTTATTCACAGAATGGGACAGTCCTTCACGTATTTGACAAATAGAAGTGTTGTATGTGTTATGGTGTTGTAATGAAGTGGAAACCTGCAATAAAATCATTGTAACAGTCACAAAATGCTTGCAAAACTGAAGTTATAATCAGTTGAAATCTAAAAATAAATAAATAAATAAATAATTGTATCGGTATATAATCTGTACCAGTTTTGAAACGAAAACCCAATGAAGGTATTTCCACTGTTAACCTAGAAAGAATAAGTACTTCATTGACAAGAGGACTATCTATTTGTGTTGCACATGAGAATGCCTATAGAGCATTTACAACAGCAAATATTAATCATGGTTATTCTGGATATTAAAGGAAAAAGTATATTTTCTCTCCATGTAATTTTATTTTACTGATTTTTCTTCATGCTGTATGATTGTGTCTTGCAGTCTTTTGATTAATTGTTTTTGGATATTAATGGATATTAGCTGATATTTGGTTATTAATACTCAGGGATTTAAAGGCATTACATAGGTTTATTCTCAGTATTGAAAACATCAGCACCAGGACTTTGAAGCACATATAACTGAACACAAAAGATGGTGTAGACCAGTCTTATACTTTTAATTAACGTAAAACCCAAGATAAATAGTTTGCATGAATTTCATTTAGAACCTAGTCTAAAGTGGCTGGTTTTATTCTTTTCTTTTGCGTTCTCCAAACCAGGCAACCTCATTGATATTTTATGCATGAAGCCGTTTATATCTCTCCAGCCTGCAACAGTATTATTTGCTTCTTGAAAATAATTCTGACTGCATTCTAACCAGGTTTAGTCCTATAAGGACTTTGTTCTTCCACATGCAAAAACAACTGCTGAACTGATAAGTTAAGCATGTTTTGAAGTCTTTCCAAGATCAGAGTTGTACAGAGAGTAACAACAGATTTATGACTGGCACATTGATTTAACTCACTAGTATCTGGTGCCTAAGTAAAACTAAGTGTGTGATTTTAATATGTGACTTTATTGGTAGCAAAAAAAAAGGTAAACCTAATAACTTTGCAATCCATTTTGACACATTCAAATGGTGCCAGACAGGCCTCAGGACACTAGCTCATAATCAGCATATTTTAAAAGATAATGCAACATTGATTCTTCTCTGGTTTGCTTTTTGGTTTCAGAGCCTTTGGAGATACTCAAGATTTATTTTCAAGATTTTCTGTGCCAGGAAGGTTGAAATGTACTTTCAAAAATATGACAAGAGAGGTTAATGGCTCTGCAAAGTGTCACACTACCTGCACAATAATCAGTTTCACTTCTGTATGTCACGGAGATGTATGGTCTCCAGGCCATTGTTACCGTAGAGTTAATGGGGAACATGCATTGCACAAGTTGTAAAGTTGTGAAATTACAAACTCAATCAGAAAATCACTTTTACAAATTGTTAGCAATAACATAAACACGTGGAGACATGAGTCGTTCAATGCTACAATTTTCAAATTCTACAATTTTATTTTATTTTTTCCACTTGTATTTTAATGCAATATCTGAAACTGAAATATAGAAGCAAGGGTAGATATCATAGTTGAGAAGCTTATAAACAAATGTTCATATTTTATTGCATGTGGGATCTCTAAGTGGTAGGAAAGGAACTGTAGGAAGAGGGGGAAAAACATAATGCAGGAAAACAGGGGGAAGTCTGGAAATGCAGCTGATAGCAGCAAAACTAAGGTAGCATTTTACAATTTTGGAGACAGTTTGCCTTTGATATGAGTTTATCTTTACACGTAAGTAATGTGATGATGGCTGCTATCATATAGGAGCCATGAGAGTTCGCAGCTCTTATCTTCTGCCTCATTTCCCTCCTCTAGTTTATTCTGACTGCCTTTGCCACTCCCTCCCTTTATATTCTCCCATCCTTTTCTCTTCTTCTGTATTTATTTCTTGTAAAAGGATGTGCCCTGGTATTTCCAATCAAGCCTTTGCAATAGTAGTTCTCAATGCATTGACTCACAATGCTCAACATGAGCAGGCAATGCGCCCTTGCAGCCCAGAAGGCCAACCGCATCCTGGGCTACATCAAGAGAAGTGTGGCCAGCAGGTCAAGGGAGGTGATTCTCCCCCTCTACTCTGCCCTGGTGAGGCCTCACCTGGAGTACTGTGTCCAGTTCTGGAGCCCCCAACATTAGAAAGATGTGGACCTGTTGGAGAAGGTCCAGAGGAGGGCTACGAATATGATCAGAGGGCTGGAGTACTCCTCCTGTGAGGACAGGCTGAGAGAGTTGGGGCTGTTCAGCCTGGAAAAGAGAAGGCTCTGGGGAGACCTTATAGCGGTCTTCCATTACCTCAAGGGGGCCTACAAGAAAGATGGGGAGAGACCGTTCAGTAAGGCCTGTTGCAACAGGACTAGAGGTAACAGTTTTAAAATAGAGGGAGGTAGATTTAGATTGGATATTACGAAAAAAATTTTTACAATGAGGGTGGTAGAATACCAGAACAAGTTGCCCAGAGGGGTGGGCCATGGTGGATGCCCCATTCCTGGAAACGTTCAAGGCCAGGTTGGATGAGGCTCTGAGCAACCTGATGTCCCTGCTCCTTGCAGAGGGGTTGGACTAGACTTTTGAAGGTCCCTTCCAACCCTAACCATTCTATGGCTCTATGATTCTATGACTCTCCTTGCTCACAGCACCTTCAAAGTACGATTGTTTCTGGAAGGTTAGTTCTGTGGCCTTCTCTGTAGTCTACAATGGTCTGGTGGCTATTGTCTGGTGTGTCATGATGGAAACAGATATGCATAGGGCAAATTCAAGGGTCTCTCCAGTCAAATGAGAAAAGCAAATGAGTATTTGAACTAACATGGTTCTTGCAGATCACTTTTCTGTGGGCAAAACAAAATTATTACTTACATAGTTAGGACTTTTTATGTGATTATTTACAAAATGAACTTCCAATGCATTTGTTTGAGAAGTGATAAAAAACAACCAGAAATTTCCGAAAGGAAACATGAGCTCAAAGAGCAACAAATTTATCCTAGAATTTTAAAAATCCCACAAAAATTTACCTGGAAATGCTGAGTCTAAAAGCAAAAAATTTACAACGAAGTTCAAGATTTTTATGGCAAAGAACAAGGAAGCAAGGAACTGAGTAGTACAAAAAGCTCAAAATAGGGTGAATGTGGGGCATTTTTATTTTGCATCAACAATTTGCATAATAAAGGATAAACTGACAAAAGAAGTGATTTAAAACAAAAAGGGTTAGTTGAATAATTAAAAAGCACATTGTAACAACCAAACTTAAATGTACCAAGATGAATAGCTCTTATATGCCATGGTGAGGTGATACATAAAATCTTCAGATGGAAGCAAAACGAATATGAAAATAAACTGCAAAAAAAGAAATCGTGTTTCAAGCGTTTTTTTTTTTTTTTCAGCAAGATAGAATGACATATCTGCATGTATACATTTTTATATATATATAGACACATATTTTACGAAGTCATTTATATTTCTATCTAATATGTCTGCCCTAAGGGTCTAACAAATACAAATGGGAAAATATAATTAATACAGAATTATAAAACCAACTGTGAAATGTATTTTCTTTATTTCCTCATGATAACTGGAGGAGAAAGAAAAGCAAAGGGTACAACTGACATTCCTTGTTTAATGCAGCTTACTTAGTGACTGGCATAATGATAAGTGATGGTAATTTACCTTAAAAACCTTAATGAGTGGATCATTACTATAGAGAAATGGGAAGAAAACTTTAATCCCACAGAGGCAGAGCTCCATGGTTGGCTGTGCAATAACCAGACAGAACTCTGAATGAGATTCCCAAGCTTCTGTTCCCTAGATAAAATTTTCTCTCACTCCACTTTTGCAAAGGTAATGAGGAGGTAATGAGGCTTGACTTGAATTTTTTCAGCACTTGATTCCCTTCATTCCCCAGCAGGTTCCCATAGGATAGAGTAAGATGTTGGATTTATATAAAAGCTGTGCTGATAGATAGGTGGAGGAGGTGAGCGGTGCTATTTGGTTTTGGATTCTGTCTGTATGAGAAGGGGTTCAGATAAATTTCAAGTTCTTTCAGCACTGTCAATTCACTCTGATAGTTTCCACAGAATAAGACAATTTGACGACATGCAGACCTGGTCAGGGCTGTTGACTGTTTATTTTGACACTTTACTGATACTAAACACTGACCTTTCCATGCCACCTTTTCTTCCTCTTTTCCTCCCATTTTTCACTAGCTTAATACATACATCTGAGTAAATAATAAAACCCAAAAAGGTAGGCAGAAATGTTGTATTAGATCATTAGCTTAATTTGAGCTGAAAGGTCTTTGTTGTAAATTGGGGGTGGGAAGGGACCTGGGGACCTTTGCAAAGTATTTTGCTGGCAAGCTTGTTGAGATTTGATTGCCTTTGTTGTGATAATCTGAAATTAATTTGCACTTGAACCCATCTTTCTTCTGGGCTCAATTTAAACACGGTTATAATTATGCGCCCTGCATGAAATTGAGAACAGACACTGATATGACAAGTCTGAATTTTTTAATTCCCCAGGTACTAAAGGCTTTTTTCCCCACTTATCTCACAAGGTAATAAAACAAAATGTTCCAGTGAAGCACATGCTTAAGAGAGAGGTATTTGCCTGAGGGGAAACAGTAATAATCAGTGTATTGCTACACATTTACTCATGTACTTTCTCAGTAGGTCAATCTCTTTCTTTTAAAGTGATGTTAAACTTCTGCTAATATTGGTTGATTTGTACCTGGTACAATATAAAAAAAGTAGAAATGATACGTTTTATTCTACTTCAGCAGCTCCTCATCTAAAAGGCTTGTTCTCAAACACCCATCTTGATAGATATTTTCTTAAAAAAAACACTATTGAAGACTATCTCCTAATATCCACAATTGATCTTAGCAGTGCACCTTTCTTGTTCTCAGTATGAGCTGTAATATCCTTATCAGCATTCTTTTAGTTTTAACCCAGATTAGTGTTTTCGGTGAGGAATCTCATTAACTACAGTAAGCCCATCTTCTTTTGTGATTTCCTTTGGAATTGTAATGTACGAAAAGGCCACCAAGGTCAATGCCCTGGGCACAAATTCCTCTTTAAATCATCATTCAGCTCAGAGTAACAACATTCTCCTTAGAAATAGACATTTTTAAAGATCTGGAACAAACTGCTCAGCTTCTTGGAAGTGAAAATCATCCAGAAGAGAAGTAGAAATTAAGAGCATAGCAAATTAAGTGTAGGGATCTGCAGAGTAACTGTTTGTTACATCCATCCATTTTCTTTTAACCAGTATAATTCTTCTCTCTGTGTCCTAAATTTGTATATTATGTCTTTTTGAAAGAAAAAGAGGGCATTCTTAGTTAAATTGCCATACATTTTAACACAGGTTTTGAAGGTATTAATGATGCTGCTGAGGTAACATCTTTTAAGCTTTAGCAATAGCAGTTGTGCTTCCCTCAAAGTTGTTGACTACATTCAGCTGAGTTTCTTGAGCAAATTTTGTCAAGTAAAGCAAGGGTGCTATTTCTGCTGTACTATTTTATTAGTAGCAACGTAAAAAACAAAAGCAGAACACATGCTGAATATTTCACCATTCTCATTCAAATCTCTATTGCTAGTACACAAAAACAAATTAAGCTAAATAACTGAATAGCACCTCATTGTGGCTAAAAAAGAGTTTGGCCTTTGCCTTTTTTAAATGACTCAGTATTAATTTGAATTAAAAAAAATTCTGAAAGTTAACTTATTTTTAACGAGTGTTGGTTTTCATACTGGCTATAATGGAAATATAAATGAAAATAGGTGGTGCAGAAGTGAATATTTATCCTACTCTGCCTTATGAAAAGAAATGTTGTGACCAGGCTGGCACAGATTTAAGGTAAAAGACCAAAGCTAGAAAAAGTAATATACAGAGTCTTTATTTTTCTACATTGACATTAATGATGGTGGCAGTTAGGTTTGTCAGAATTTACCTTTTATTTTAAAGCTTGTTTATTCTTAGTTTTTTAAAATACCAATTTGCTGAGATGAAAGGGCAGTGAAAGAGATATTAGATAATTTCAGTGAGAGTGTACCCTACTTGCAAAAAGTGATATGAAAATAGACACCGACACTATGTAATTGTTTTGTACTGAAATATCAACATCACAAATCCATGGAGTAGATTTCGTAGAGTGAGCCCCTATACATAAAATCTTGTTAAGAAATTTTAAATATATCTTCTAGTGTGTTCTCTGTCTCTCTACCACTTTGTTCAGAAGTTTAGAAACAATGGAAACAGCAAGCCAACTATACAACAAACTTATTAGTCCACAACATACCTACTAAAAATATAGTAACTCAAAGCTACAAAACTCACCAATATGGAGAAATACATAGTTCTTTGTGTCTTGAAACCTAGGAATCCCATGGTATCTTCAAACTGTAAGGTAAAAATATGCTTAGCATATGACCAGCTACAAGACATCTAAGAAGTGGTAATAATAATACGGGATGACATGCTAGGAGAGTACCGTATGATAAGAACTGTGTGGCCACACATGGTGTGGTACATTTTCACCCCTTGGTTTATTCGTTTTGCTTTCCACTGCCACATTTTCTGGTGACTTTATCTAGTCTCATTCAATCATGCTGTGCACATCACAGTCACTTACTGACAAGCAGCCCTAGCTGAAGCATTCAGAGAAACAACCTTCCACAAACAAAGCAGGCAAGTCCTGTTTCTCTTAAGATAAAATCTGCTGATCTCATTATTGATTGTCTGCTTTCAGGGGTTTTGTTTCCTGAAAGTTTGATATGGGGCAACAGAGGTGACAAAAGATTGGCACTGCGACCTGGAAATTAAATGGTCGACTATTAGATCAACGTCAAATAGGGTGAGGCTGAAGTGTTTGGCAAAAGCATTAGATGCTGTCTTGACTTAATCTCTCTCTCTCCCTCTTTCTCTCTCTCTCCTTTATCTTGAATCTGTTTTGAACCCTCCCAGGCAATTTACTATCCTTGTCATTGATTTTTATCACCTAATGTGCCCCTATGAAGAATTACTTTTTGAATGATAAATCAGCTTCCTCATTTAAACAATTGTGTGCCTCACCTTAGTGTGAAAATAGCCACTGAAAGAAAAAAAATATAGTAAGTATTAACATTAATCACTGACCAGTGAAAGCCTTGTGATTTTGAAAGGAGCACAGGCTTTTCTTTTATTATGGAGAGTATAACTGTACTAGAAATAAATGATGAACCTTCTCTTTTATCAAATTGTAACTGTTAAGGAATAAATTACAGTGGCAAATTACAGTCAATGAGCTGGAGGGGGGCGCAAATGAGGGGGAAACCTAACCTAAAAGAAAGAACCACTCAGTAAAGCAAACTTGTAATCATCATCCAGTGTTTTCTGCAAATAGATTGCCTATAATATGCTCAGACGCACTGCTTGTTTCAGAGGGGCTGTGGTCTGGGTATTTTAGAGGTGTTTTGAGAAAGACCATAGTGATAATGAGTAATAGACTAACCTTTTCTAATAATCTTTCATCCTCCATCTTTCTGTATCACATTTTCCCCACATGGCCCTCTATAATTACTGAAAATCCCCCTTTTTTTTCCCTATTGCAGGTCCTGAAGAGAAGTATGCACTATCACATATTGAATGAATGCATGTGTTGTATTATTTACCACCTTTAATTTTTTTTTGTTTTGTTTTATTTTTTAATGATGATGTCCAAAGGAAGGTATGTCTTTTCACATAAGAAGAGTTAACAGTACTGTTTCATATTGATTTTTCTTTGCTTAAGTGGTTAAGTATATAAAAGAAAGTTTTCTGGTTTGAGTAGTATCTAAGTATATATATCAGCCCTGTTGAAAATGTTCAAGGAAAGTCCAAATGAAAGTTCTGAATCCAAGCAACAACTTGCTATTTTTAGATTAAACTAGTGTGTGAAAAGACTTACAGTAAGGGCTCGTTTGGCATGGGTCCCACTTGGAGAATATGTTAAAACCAAAACATGTTAAAGAAAAAACTTATTTCTTGGTTCGGAAGAAAAATGTAGCCTGGGAAAACGTCTTTGTTCATTGTTCTTCAGCTCATTGTAACCTGTACTTTACAGATTTTGGAAAAAAATGTTTCTGGATTATTCATGACAGAGGCATCCACAATCTACTGAGAAAAAAAACGTGGGGGCATCCATAAATGGAAAAATATACTATTTTATCTGACAAACATAGGCTAAACTACCGCTACTAATTCTCGTCATTTTATCATGCATCTGATAATGCTTGATATTTTTCTTAAAGCTTCCTTTCCTGGAGTCTCATGAATACAAGGCAATATGAGATTGACTAATTTTTTTTCCCCTAGTAATTTCCTGATCATTCAACTGGTCTTTACCTTGTATATATTACAAAATAATAGATCTATCGTGTTAGTATTATAAAAATCAAAAGCTATTCCATATGGCATTCAAAAAAATAATGGTTTATGATGCAGTCTCACTCTTTTGGTTGACTGAATATATGATCTCTGACCTAGGAGGGGCTGGTCACACATCAAGGGTTATTATTTAGACAATTCTGTGGCTAAATGTGTTTGTAGAAGTCCACTTCCCCAAGAGACAATTGTAAGGAAAACATTTATCTAGTTCTCCTTTTTCTCCTATCTGAAGGGTAGAAGAGGGGAAGAAACGGATGAGGGCCTTATAAAACCTCACCACAGGAATCAAAAATTAATGTAGTGAAGAGTTTGGAAGATAAGTTTTGCAGAGTCTGTAACAATTTCATAGAAGTAGATGGCTTTATTTTGTCACTAGAAAAGAAAACATTTCTGAAGCTTTTCATACCAACTTGTCTCTAGAACATACATTAGTTCTTCAAATACATTTCCACTGAACAGTGAACTTTTTTCTAAAGTTGTATTACTCAAAGTTGACTTCAGTAGCTCTTTCAGACAACCTGGTTATATTAGATGGTAGAATATCTATGTATGTTGGTCCTAAGATAGTAGCACTACTAGTAGAAATAGTTGTTTGGGATGTTAAAGTGGTGATACTGTAACAGTGACAACTTTAGAGCTCTCTAATGTGAAAGTAAGTATTTTAACTGCTAATCTCTTGTGTCAATATGTGTTGCATTGATTTACTCTATTCCAGGGTAACTCAAGAGTGTGTACGTGCACATCAATCCCTCTTAGTCATCTATGCTCTCACTGTCCACATGTTATATAGAGAATGAAGCACGTTCAAAATGATTCATTTCTAGTTCATAGAACATTTTGTCACTAAATTCTCTCAACAGCTCAGTTTTTCTTGTTCTGAGGCATTGCATTTTTCATTTTTCTTGTTTCCTTGACAAAAAAAAAAAAGAAGTAATACAATGCTTTTCCAAAATGGACAATTAGAACCACACTTCAGTTCTTTGAACTAGCACATAAAGGTTTGTTGTTGAGTTGCATATACATATATATATATATATTCCTTTTGTCTGCAAGTACTTAGAGGGCCTTCCTATCATTGCGATTTTTGAAACTTCGTATTATATTGCATGTATCATCCTGCAGAACAGACATTGAGTCACATATGCATTTTTATGTATCCGAATCCAAGGTCATCCAGAATTTCTATTGTTTTTCTTCTAGTATAGTTCAAATCTGTATCAAAAACTATGGGAAAAAGTTATAATTCTATTTAAAATTATTCCATAAAAATTTGAAAGGTATTCATCTGTAACAAAATATTAAAAACTAAGCCAAAACTGCAAACTAAATCTCTGAATCTTTACTTACAGTTATGTAGTTTAACTAAACTCTGCTCTTCACCTGCATTCTTTTGTATGGGGCAAAAAGTAAAATGCACTTGCTAAGTAGAAGAGAAAGATGTCAGCTACTCTAAGAATAAGCCAGGTAGAGTAGCTCAGTGCTTCGGTCAAATATATTACCTTTTCTTTACACTATATTAAATCAGAGAGAACTCAGACTTTGAGTTTGAGAATGTGTAGGAAAGTATGTCCTGTCTTTAAGAGATAAAAAAATTGTAAGACATCTTGAGTGGTCCATAGCACCAAATAAGTGAGTGAGTAGTGATATAACATATAATAATTCACTTTCAGAGACTGACCCTTCTATGTACAGGCAAAGGTGCAAAATCTTTCACCTCCAAATACCATGCTTCATTTTCAGCTAAGCCTGACTGTAATTTTACTGATTTTTTTTTTTTGTGCATTTTCTAATAAAGTGTTCTGTTGACCAGTACAGTGGAACAGGACACCTAAAACACAGAATATTTAAGCTCTGATTGGGCAGGCTAAATATTGTTATCCAGATGGCAAATTTAGGAGTAACTACAAGTGCACTTATGCCTGCAAATCTGAGAGGGCAGTGCCCCTAAGCAGGGCAGCAATGACAAGCAGCTGGAGACAGGCTGAGGAGAGAAGCTCCTTGGCCCCGTGTAGCTGAAACTAGAGGAGCATGTCTGATTATAGCTTTTGCACTTCACCCTCTCTTAAAAATTTTTTTTGTGTTGGGGTCTTCAGCTGATGACTTTATAGAACTGCTGTGCTGACAGTGCTGACCCCAGAAATGGCTTCTGGGACCATGAAATTTCCCTGTAGGAGGAGGGTTGCTTGCTGAGCCTTTAAATTGATGCACCAGTGAATTCCCTGTTAAGGATACATTTTTTTTTTAGTCTATATTGTTTATGGAACTTAATGAAATCAATAAATAGGAGTCATTTCCTTACTTGCATCCTTTATTAATGAGAGTTAAATTCTGCCTTTTACCCACTGTCCATGACAAGATCACCCAAACAAGGGTAATTTGAAAAATAATAGCATAGCTGTAAGTATGTAGGGAATATTCCCTTCTTCTTGACCTGTATCAATGCTTGCACAGGTCATTATGTGCTTTAGAGCAATCTTGAAGCTTCTGTATTTTTTTTCTAGCTGGGGGCAGAAATCAAGAGATTGCCAGATCTCATCTCAAATTGACATGCAATTGAAATTGCATCTCAAACTGCCTACCTGTTGAGTTTGTTGCGGATTAGGAATTACCTATGTCAGCTGAAGGCTCCTTCAGTTTGAGAAAGTTGTGGACTGATTTTCTCAGTCTTATGATCCTGGTGTTTTCCAGTGAACTCAATAGTAAAAGTGAATAAGCCATTCTGATGCTGAGAAACTTAAAAAAAATAACATGTAGGAACCTGTCTTCAGGATCTTGTTTTCACACATGTGGACTTTACTAGATACCCTTTTGATAAGTTTAAAATGCAAGTTTCTGAAGGCTGTAGTTCCCATGAATGAAACGTGTCCATGTTCACATGTAGTTCACATGTTATAAAGCTTATAGATAGATGATGTAGCCTTAATTATATTAAGAAATGTTGGACTCCAAGCAGCCTCAATGATTTTCATGGGAGTTTTTATTCCGTGATGTATTGTTCAACATTTATTACTATGTCTTGTTTTCTATTTTAAGTTTTCCACAATAGTGCTTCTATCAGTGTATACAAGGAGTTGGTGCAAAGTTGGATATTTGGGTTTTTTTTGGTTGTGTTGTTTGTTTGCTTGCTTGTTTTGAATAAATCATGCTGTGGCCCTGTGGGAACGTTTCTGGTCACAGATACCTCATCTTGTTGAGAAAGTAAAGTTGAATGTTTTGCTTAGCATTAATAAAGTTTTGTCTCTGCGGATCCGTCTCCTCTGCTCACTACAATTAGCCTCTTAAGAAAGATTTTTTGGCTGTGCCATACCTGTCCCCATGGAGGTGCCTGATCCCCAGGGCTGGGGCTGCCCTGGCTGCCACCTAACTCCCTGGTCTGTGCTGCACTCTGACACAGGGAACAAGGTACTGACTGTTGTATATAAAAGAGCTGAATTAAGTAGTAATCTGTACTTTATGGAGAATGAATTACTTTGTACAGCAAGTCACACCCATTTCACACAAGCTCATCTGTCAGACTTGTATGTACTATTGGTAAATATGTTGTGCCCTACTGTGGATGGCAATACCATAGTGGCAAAGAAAATACGTTTAAGTTTTCTTCTGAGGATGACATAGCTACATACAGTGACATGTACAGGAAGACAGAAAAATGCTTTTTGAAACAGCAGTACATTCTCATGTTTTTACTGGGGATAAAGAAACAAAGATGCAATTTTTTTTTTTGGCCAACAGGTGAAAGATTAATGGATGACAAAGAGTTATATTGCAAAAATGTTTTCATAGATAATGAATATATGTTGGAATGGATCACTCTATTCTTTTTAAATGGTGTTGCTTACATTTTATATATCTTTATTCTCACTCAGAGAAAGTAATGTTGAAGATATTTAAAAAGTTAATAAAACTCTGAATTTCAGCAATAAACATGTTTTTAAATGGCAAGTCTTTTCTTAGCAAGCACATTCCCATTTGACTGGAACTTTGCTTAAGACTCATGTTTTTACAAACAGTGATTCAATATACTGTTATGTTTCTAAGAGTATGGAAGAATTTACATTCATTTCTGATCTTATTTTGCTCTTGGATTAATTCCTTTCTGATCATGTGTGTGATACATTGTTGCAGAACAGAAGAAAATACTGGAGCAGGAACGCAGTGCTGAACCAGCTTCTGCTTCTACAGGCGTAGAAGTCAAGAGCTGTTGACCCCTCAGCCAAAGGTAAGTATAGCATTAACTTGATACCTACTGAAATCTGTCAACCGATTTTGGTGGATGTGGAGTATCCTGCCATCAGGTCTCCAGTGTTTTCAAGACCTAGCAAAATAAGAAGATAAAGGAATGGTTGTCTGAAGAAGAAACTCATCAAACAACAACAAAAGAGTGTGATTTGATCCATTCAGGAAAGAAGGGCAAATATAGACAAACTTTGGCTTTGAAGGTTGTGACTGACCTCAACAGAACTGAGCTAGAGTAAACCATGCACACAATAAGCAGATGAGTTAAAAAGCACTAACGGTATGGAAATTCCACAGTATCGGGCATAGCAATTGTTTAGATGTGCACACTAACATTTGCCACTGTGCATATTTGTTTTGCACTGGGTCCTGTTGTGCTGCTTCATGCACACATTTCATGGGGCCAGGAGGGAATAGAGTAGACAAACCACTCCTGATGTCTTTTGGCCTTCTCCTGGCAGCTTCTTGGAATTACTGAAAGATGCAATGATTCTTCATCTTACATTCCATTCCCCCACTGTCTTGTGCATATTTGTACCGAGCTTTCCCCAGTGACAAAATGCTGAATAGCTCCAAACACACATTTCCTTGTATTTTCTGACTGTGGATTTTTGGCTTCCAACAGTACATGGTAATATCAGCCAAGAAGGAAAATAATATCCTTTAGATGTGATGTTCCACTGGTAAAGAGTCAATTTTCTTTATCCAGCTGCAAATTGTTTTGGACTGTGAATTATGCAGATTGTGCAATAAAGGCATATAACACTCATGTCACATGTCCCTAGAAAATAGATCTGTTTTATTGGGATATAACTCAGTTTGAATGTGGTCCTTGGTATTCTTCACTGGTTTCTACCAATTCATTAGTATTTAAATTTATGTTAATTTCATCAAGGTGTGGAAAGATTTTTTTTTGCATATACATGAGCTAACAATATTACTATTCAACCAGCTATTTTTCCTTTTTTTTTTTTTACTCAGGAGAAGCTTGTTGTATGTTAACTGAAAGAGAAAACGGGAGATTATAAAAGTCTGTTTTTGAAAACTCAGGAAATGTAGCTATTGAACCTGATTTTAAAAGAACTATTCAATATTTTCTTTTCTGGTCTGAGTGAAAATTTTGAATCGTATCTCCACGGCAAGTTACACTTCCAGAACATATATACATGATGGAGAACTATCAGTTAGCACATGTATATTACTTTATAAGGTTACTGTCCTGGGAAGTTTCAGTGTTAAACTGTAGCTACTAAAATTCTATAGAAAGGCAATTGCTTTGATGAAAGGCATAAATGTTTATTACATTTCCAAGTTGAAAAAATAGTGGATCTCAAATTTTTAAGGGTCCATAATTTCTTCAGATGTGACAATGAAAATTAAATTTTTTGGAGAAAGCAGTTCATACCTTTAATCAGGAAACAAGTAGAGTTTTGTATTTAAACTCCTGTCAATTCAAAATAATCTTAGGAAACAGTTTCTTAAGAGGCTAGATTTGACTTTCATTATTCACTTTCAAAGTCATCCTCTATCTAATTCCATTTCTGAAATAAAGGACTATTTCTGCCAGGCCAAAATAATTGATCATCCTTATATATGGAATTAGTATTTGTGAACTATACCCTTTTATTGACTGAATGAAAACAAAAGGTATATTCAGCGCTCTTCCAAAGACCTCTTAAGTGGCTCAACAAAGCACATAATACAGGCCTTGTCTTACATGTCTGTGATGATACAGTTTAATAGTGTTATAAGGTTATGGTGGTGTGTCGTTGTCATGATGGTAGATTGTGCTGGTCTGTATAGATTTACTGTCATTCTTTAGGCTTTTCATACATGACAGAGGTTGTCTGAAGCACAGCAGGAACATGAAGCTTGCAGGGGTTAAGTGTTACTTGCCTCCTGGCTTGCAACATAGTCCTCTCTGCACACATACAGAGATGAGGTGCAGGATACATCCGTCACTGGGCCGATGACATGATGGATTACTCATGTCATTGTCAGTACAGTCAAAATCACTCTGCTGCCGATAAGGTGGTCCCTTTTCTTTACTCTGGTTGAGTGAAGCTATTTTTCCCTCTGGTTTTAAAACTGTAGCTCTCACAAAGATCCCTTAAATCAAAGATGGAAAAGACTATTTTTAATTTTACATGGTAGCTTTGGGCCATAGGAGATAAATTCCTTTTAAAATTACTTTCAAAATGGACAGATGCATATTAAATAGTTTACATCAGTGATTTCTTCTGACCCTGAAAATAAAACACTTTAAGAGGGACACTGAATGTTTTCCTGAACTCATTCTTCCTCACAATTTATCAGGGAGACAGGCTCGTGTTTGAATTGCTAGCATCACTTCACGATTCTTTTCCTCTGTAGGGTACAAGAGAAAAGAGACAGCTATATTTGTAGTACCACTGGAAAAGAATAAAGAGCTGCAACTAGCTTTGGAAATGTTTGGAGGGGAGGTTTGCTGGAGCTGGGTGGTGCCAATAAGAACATTCAACAGGGGCCCTAATGCTGCTTGGCTCTGAGCTAGTCACAAACTCTTCTGTGTGTAGTAGTTGATGCTGCAGCCTTTCCCCTATGCCAGCTGGTTCTGTAAAACTTAAAGGGGATGAGCTGAGGAAGAGATGGTAAATACAGCTGGGACAGGGGTACAGAAATCTCAGCTGTAGAAGAGGAGCGCTGAGCACAGCACCTATGTTCCTGGAAAACTGCTGTCGCTAAGAATTCAATGACAGTTATCGCCATAGCCTTCCCTGACACAAAGTTTTGCTCCGTAATGCCTTTTCCACCCTTTTCCCGCAAGCCTAAAGGTGGGATTAAGTCTTGAGCTTGCTCTTTACTGGAGTTGTGTAAGAAATACGATGATCCAAAAGCAGGTAGACATGTTTGGCAGACAAGTGTGAAAGAGCCTTGCTGGGCCTCTGAGACCACACGAGCACCGCTTCCATCCCATAATGGATATTATATGGCTTTCATGGCACACAGGGGTGCTGCTTCATGCACAATGATATGTTGACAACTCAGCCTAATTGTTTCTTATATTCTGATCATGAAGTCAAAAATTTCACTGGAAAAATTGTGCTTGAAGAAGGAAATTGTAATCACTATCTGGCCACTGGCTATAGAGAAGAGCTGGGGTGCAGCCTATGCAGGCATGTATGTAACTGCGATAATGATAATATTTTTTATTATTCAAGCCTTCTTGTAGGCTGTACTTTTAATCTGAAACATATAGAATAATTTCCACCCCAGTGTAGATTCCATTTTATTTACACTTTCATACCAGAATATATGTGCATCTACATGCGCATACACACAAAGCATAAACATTGTATGTTGTCTGTATATATCATCTTGTCTTTGCAAATAATGATAGAGAGCATAAACATTTACTAAATTATTTCTGTCTTAAAGCCAGAAATTATTTCAAAAAACACTTGATCACATTTGCCCATGAATAGGAAAACCTTTCTACAGAAGCTACACCGCAGCTGACCGATTTAAAGAAAAATAAAACAACCAAAAGCTTGTATATGGTTATCAAGAGCACAAAAGATACATACTCTCTCATACTTACACACCCACATATGCTGATACATCTAAATAGCTTTGTTTTGAAGTTTTAATCAGATTTAAATGGAAAGTTATTGAAGAGAACTGTGTGGTCTAAATTTTAATCCCTGAACCCACCGTCTTTTTTATTGCATGTGGTGTGGCCTTGAATTGCAGAATGTTTTAAACATACATAATGAGCTCAATGTCAAACTGTTGAGCCTTTTGTCTTTAACAATAAGCACTTAGCTCAACTAAATGAATAGAAATTGCTTTAGTGAATTACAAAAGCTAAGGTTTTACAGTGCACTAACACTGACATTAATTAATGTAGACATTGTAATATTTTACAAATATATAGGATTAAAATCAAACATTAAAAAATGTAACATACATCAGTAAACAGCACAAATTTCAACAGTCTTAGATGCTGGATAAAAGTAGTTCTTCCACCCTGAGTAATATTTTTTTTTCCGATTCATTTGCATTTACATAGGCTATATTTAGAACATATACGGTACTGACTGAATGGCAAGAATCGGAAAGAAATAATGTAAACAGTATGTGTAGTTTCTCTAACTTGGAAAGAGATTAGATCTCCAATTCATAACAGGCACTTTCTCCTGACACATTTCCTAAAGGGCGTTTGTAACAGGATAACTTTTCTAACGGTAGAAAATAAGAGAACTTCCTTCCTTCCCCCAAAACCAGGAGCGGTATTCAGAAATTTACAGTGAATGGCAATTCATCCTTTAGAAATCCCTTCAACCTAGTACTAGAGTTGCTGCCAGAGATCTGAATGCTTTTGCCTAAATCTCTGTAATCCAATAAGCTTTTGTGTTTAGCAGCTTGTTTTGAAACTTGTATAGCACCCCAGCCTGTGTCTCCGTATGTTCGTTTGCAGGCAGGTGAGTGCCCGAGGGCCTGATTATTATTCAAGCCAGGAGGCCTTCACAGCCCCAACCAGAATGTAATTTGTAATTAACTGTCATTTACTTCTGTCTGCACTGACTTGTTGTTCAAAAGACAATGTATCTGAGCTGGTCACTAGCTTCTCTTTGTTGTGGATATGATGTCTCTCAGATCTGGTTGCATTCATAACGTTTAGAAAACCAAGTACTCCCACTCTTGAAACCAAAGTGGGAAGGGGATTTCACTGATTTTTCCTAAATAAATTCGGTATATGCAATTACAAATACTTAGGTATGTAAAATGAAATATTTGATGCTCTGGGATCAGTTTCTGAGCAGAATAGGTAAGTTCATGTGAGACATTTAATTGAACTTCATTAGAGATAGAGTCTTCATGATTTTAACTTATTATAGTTGAGCTCTGTAAAATGAAAGTGCATATTTAAGTTGTGGGAATTTTTCTTAATCCATTTTAAACATTGCAACTGTATTTTCTCACTGAAGCGGGGCCACTAATGTATTCTGTGAATGTACCCATATCATGAATTTGTAATTGTCCCCATGGTAATCTTTTGTTAGCAGAAATAAACAAAAGAATAACATAATATCCACATTTATTTCTTTAAGAATTGTGCTTCAAATTATTATTGACGCAATTTGAATTCACAAACATTAAAAAAAAAATACTCGTCTGTGTAAACTGTTTCACGCACTTGTCTATGAGAAAGCGCATGTGACATCATTCAACAATAAGTATTTGCACAAAGCCACTATAAAAATGGGTTGAACTTATCTAATTCCCACCTTTTGCTCAGCCTAAAACCACTGTGCTGTTATTTTGCCAGAGCAGAACTTTTGACCCATTTCATCTCTTTTGTCGCTGCTTGCTGCTGTTGCTGCTTATGTTTTGTATTTCCATCTTCACAGGTGCAGTTGCCGCACCTCACCCGTGGCGACGTAGGGGGCAGTGACACCAGGAGCCCACCCGAACCCCCACCTGTGCCTCGGTGTGCCCACCTAGGGGTGACAGGAGCATCTCCCTCTGGTTGCGCACAGCTCTGGGCCTGCTCCGCCTTTCTCAGCGCCATCCTGCCAGACCGCACATTCTGGGCAGTATACGCTGGTCAAGGGGCTGCATAAAAAGGCTCAGTGGCATTCTTTTGTCGTACTTAAAAGGGGACGGGGGTGGTGGAGAGAAAAGAAAGAGAAGAAAGAGCGATGTCTATAGGAACAGCTTTCCCCCCGTGGTGATTTGCATAAAGTTGGATTAAACAGGGCTTCAAACCCCAAAAGGCTGATTACTTACACTGGGCCTTATTAATTATTTCCTTCTTTATTTGAAACAATTAAGGGGAGAAAACAAACACTGCATTGCTATCTCTTTAAGACCGGCAGCAATAAAAGCCTAAGACCCCAAAGAAAGCCTGCGTTTTCTTTTTTCTTTTTTTTTTTTTTTTTTTTTTTTTTTTTTTTTTTTTTTTTTTTTTTTTTTTTTTTTTTTTTTTTTGTGTGGAGTGTTTTCTGTTCTTGCCAGCCACGTCGGGGCTAGCAATTCCCATGTGTTATCAAAAGGGACAAGAAGCAGCAGGCTTTAGCACCTAGCTGAGCGGGATTGCTACATGCCACTCTAAGTGCGATTAAGCTTCCTTTAGTGCACCAGTGACATCACTGATGGCTCAAAGCTGCAGCTACTCAAGAGTATTAGAATGCATTTCATGCTTGGCTTACTCAAAACTGCAGAGCTAAAATTTACACCTTATTTGATGTTCTTCTCCCTGCTGTTAATTGGTAAAGGGATCTCTGACCCTTTTGATCTCTGCTACAATCCTCTAAATGCCCAGGTCTGCTAAACTGTTCAGCAGGAGATGCTCAGCAGTTGCCCAGTAATGTGAAGTCTTTTTTTGGCTTTCTTGCCTTTGGTTTACATCCAAGTTGCACAGAAATAAGAGATGACAGTTGTTATAGATATGCTGGTTTAATTACTTGTCAGCTTATAGCTGATATCTCGGCTAGCCAACGTGGAAGCTTAACTTTCTTCTAGTAGCTTAAAGCATGGCCAGCTGCTAGTGCTTTAGTATTTAGCCATAAAACTCTGGATACATTTAAGATAAAAAATAAAATAGAGGAGAAGCCTTTTTGATTTACTTGCAAAAGTGATCAGCTTTTGGTGCTCTTGGTTTCATGTAGATCTCCAGCAACGTAAAATTATTCGCTCATATTGACATCTAAGTGGATATCGGGCTTGTTTTAATTCCAATTTATAATTGCATGGGGAATACCAAATACATTTTTCTCCTGCTACCTTTGAAATGAGAGACTTAAAAAATCTTTATGAGAATAAAGGAGAGGCGCATTATGTTGACTCGACTACAAATGTTGCTGTATAAAGTTTTACTGGCTTTCCTTGAAGAGGCATCCCTTCGAAAAGAGCCTGCTACATATGATCTTAACGTATATATGATTAAAAGCGATTAGCATGCACACACCTCTCCGTATTGGCTGAATTAATTGCACAGAATACTGTGAATTTTAATGGAGGTGACAGTATCCATTAAACACCTTTGAAGAATTTGCTTCGTGAAGAACAAATGAGGAATGCCATAATAATTGTTGCCTATAGGTGAAGGCTGGCTAAAATGTGACCCCACGGCTGACACACCATACTCTCCCCCTCCAAACCCTGTCAGAGGTTTTTAGTGTTTATCCCAGGCTTTGTTATCCACCAAGATACATAGTTTCCATTGAAGTGAAACAGATTATTGGTTACTATAGTTTCCCTATTGCTCAATTCAGTGCTGTGAAAAGCCAGGCACAATAGGTTTAAAAGTCCAGTTAGGATAAATAAATCCATGTTGTGAAGAATGGGAGAGAAGATACCTGTTCTTCCGTCTTTGATGTATTCTTTATTTTGTAGGATAGAAGGGGAATTAGTGGAGGGTTAACTGTTCGATGCTTAGAGCTCTGTCTTTCCAGTTTATGGCGGAGTGAAATATAGTGCTATAA
>WHYT01016581.1:261246-281225 GCA_009806455.1 Tetrax tetrax | reverse complement strand
GCTGTGTGGTGGAGACAGGAATACAGATTTGTGAGTTTAATCTCTGGCATTATATTTTCCTGCACCGAGCCACCTCCATATATTGTTTGCCTCTTTTCCATGCCAAAATGGTAAATGGCATTTTCTTATATCCCGAGAAAATTACTCCACCCAGAATTTTGAAGTTAAGCTACAGAAAATTTACATGAAGGAAAGTGAAAATGTCAGCTTTCACCAGGATACATCAAGAACCAACCATCTGAGCATGCTGGCAAAATTAATGTATTCTAGAAGGCCAACACACAAATGTTAAGAGGGACTTGATGATACAGTGCAGATTAAAGCGGTGGCTTTTGTGCCTCTGGAAGCTATGTTTGCATTCAGCCCAGTATGACTAGGAAAAAAGTTAATTTGATTTGATAGCTGAAAAGGTCACACGTTTTGTTCGGTGCCTTGCATGCTTTTTTTCTTAACTAGATTTCTCCATTTCAGCCAGAGCTCACTTCTAAGGATTTCTGCTTTGCTATAGCCGTTGTTGAATCCTGCCAAGAAACAAGTTGTGGACAGCATTCTACACGGGTAATACAATAGCAAAATGGAAAACCACTGAAGTCAAACTGTGTTCCAAGCTTATTTAGCTTCGTTTATCCTGTATTTCTTATTCTTCTCGGCAAGTTCATGGGGAATGGGAAAAAGGATGGCAGGAAACAGAATTAATCAAGTGCAGCCTGCAAAATACAGCACAGGTAAATGGCAGAAAAGCTTAAATATTGGCAATCTCTACCAAAAGTGCAACCTTCTTCTTTGAAGGTGTTATTTGACATTGCTGAAGGTTTCATCTTGATTACTTTCAATAAAATCCAAAGTAAGGATGACTGTCTTGGCTCACTAAGCAACAAGGTTTTATCACTAATTACAATCCTTTATTACCAGTAGTTTAATAGGTTTATGATAGGTCATAAAACAATTCAGCATGGGAGTACATAAAAGGAATAGGTTATACAGCTGCAACATCTTCATATCTATTCATTGTAATCATTTTATGATCTTTAATGATAATATTTTTAAAATAAGTTTATATGCTTTTACATGGACTAGATGGCCACCAAAAATGGGAGGTGGAGGAAAACCACATAAATATAGAGTAAAATACTTAATGAGGCATTTAGAAAACTTCTAATGTCAAAAGCATGTAGACTATATCACGCATGTGGAGTCTCATTATGGGTAATTATAATAAAATTATAAGTGCTATAATAATTCTAACCTTGAAGGCACAATAAAGGATAGTTATATTTGCCTTCCTAGCCCACACATCTGAGACGTTTTCCTCATTAATTATATTTCATGTAAGTATAATTATGTAGTGTAAGACTAAAATTCGAAAGCATTTGCTAAATCACTGTTAATGGAAGCCTTATTCTTCAGAGCTTTAATATAACTAATTATATCTAAAGTTATAGGCTGAAATAAGAAACAGAAACAAAGTAAAATTTACGCTCTCTGGGATTTTTTTTTTTTCCTATTCTTGTTTTAATCTGCAACGTAATTAATGAATGGAAAGTATGTTAGTAGAGAAAATGGATTATTGTTTGAAACTATAGTAAAAGTCAATCCTAATTACTCCAATATAAGTTATTTTGACTTTTACTTCACTGGAATCTTGTTGGTCTAAAACTCTGCATTTTCTGTGACATAGAACAGTATGCTATGTACTTCTAAATATTTTTTGGAGATGATATGCCTACATAAAGTATTCTGATGATTTCTGTAGCACACAAAATATTGAATGTGATTAAATATCAAGTTGCTTTTTACGTTATAGCAGGAAAATGATGTTTTGAAATGTTGTAATACTTAATTTACTAAGATTTGGCTTGACATATCTGTTCACCAGTCTGTACCTTTATCTGTCCACTAATGGACACATTAGCAGTTTTGTTGGTGACATAATTCAATATAACATAATATAATTCTTGCAACTTTACCTTGAAAGTAAATGTAAATGCAATACCTAATATGGAATAATTCAATACAAAGATACAGATTTTTTTTTTTTTCTTAATTATGAGTATTATTTAAACTACTGTGAACAACAATAAGTATTTCAAGATAGCAAATATATTTTCACAGAAAGAAAGGAGAAGAAAAATAACTCAGAATGTAATGGAATTTTAAAAATAACCTATGGTAGCTATTGACTTTAAAAAGTAGTGCTTAATTTTCGAGGATTTGTTTTTAAAGTTCAACCACAGAATAGCTGGAGAGGGGCAATTTGAAGTTCTTTCCAATGATGAAAAGATGATTTACAAGTTATTGTGAGCTAGTTTTGAAGAAGGAAAATATACAAGGATTAAATAGGACTCCTCCAAATTAAAGCTGTACATCTATTTTCTTTCCTTTTCTTACCATAGTTTATTATGTATTACTACAAAAATGTACACAGCTACAGAGTGTATATAAGAATTTAACACACCTAACATAACATAAATGTGTTTATTTTACATGTGCACACAAAACCACATCAATTTAAAAAAATATATCCTTACATTAACTTTATCAGTATCAGTGATGCTCAGATTGAGACATTCTATTAGAATATAGTAAATCATCTTGTAATTGTCACTTGCTTCTGAGTATTGCATCTACCTGCAGATCTGTTTCAAAGTAGATATTTAGATGCACATCACAGGTTTATATACTTTTGATGTTCCAGACAATAGGACTTATTCAAAGAGTAGTGTTTTGAAGTACCTTATCGTGGAAGAGGAATACCTCAGGCCTGATAACTTTCTTCTGTCCTCAGGGAGGAGAGTGAGATGTAGAAGACAAAGAACAAAATTCAGAGAATGGACTACATTTGTTCTGTAACCCGTGTAGATGCTACAGTCATCCATACCTGTGTCGCATTAGAGCACCAAATTGTAGTTGATGTTGCAACCTAAAAGCCAGTGGAAGCAACACTAACAAGGAGAATGCAGTCAGCTGCTTAAGTACAGTTTTTGAATCAAGGCACCTTTTCCACTTGTTCACAGGGACTGCTTCATCTTTTCTAGGTGGAAATTTAATCTGGTTCTTTAAATGGATAAGGGAAATGATATCTTTCTGTCAGAAATCCCTCTTTTTCTATGCTGCCTTGGTCAAGTTGCAATTCATAGACTTTTTAGAAAATTGAAGTCCTCTAGATTTAAAATAGAAGGTGTTATGGTAAAACAGAGAGAATCCTGCCATTGCATAAAATTCTCCTTGCTGTGGTCCTTAGCTTCTTTTTCTTCCAGAGATGCACTGCTGCAGGACTAGTCTATTTAGATGGGATTTGTGAGAGAGGATTTGAGGAGTTGTACTGAAGTACAGAGGTGGTGTGGTAGTATTTGGATTTATGTTGAGGCTTTCTCATGGGATTAGTTGAGTTTCAGCTGATACAGTGTTCATAATTTAACTACACAGTATTTCGCATGCCAGGCACCTATCTTTTTGTGCATGTTTTATACACTAAAAGAATAATGATGTCAGTTATGCACCTATGTCCCTGTTATGTATTTAAATATGAAGATCTTACTGTGCCTATCAGTTTCTCTTTGCAGAGAATGCAATTAGGAAATTGTGGTTATTCTGTTTCTGATAAAATGAATCATTTCCCTAAGCAAACAGTCAGTAATAAGTGAAATGTCTTTAGTGACATCATAGTGATTTTTTTTTTTTTTTTATATTCCCATTACTGAGGGTCTTTCTACGAAAACGCATTAAAGGCTGTTGCTAATAGGGCACAGAGATTTTGTGGAAACAGAGTATCACAGTATGGTACTAGCTTTTTGGGTCCCATTTTTATTTGCTTTTGACTGCTTTGCACAGCCTATTCTAAAGAGTAAAGCCAGGGGAGGATTCAGATGTGTCAAATGTTAAGTGTTGCCATAAATTATATCCAGTGAATAATGTTAAGCACCTAGAAATTAATCAAAGTAGCACTTTTCAGTGCCCGGTCCTCAGACAACAATTAAATCCCAATGTTCCTAATATCACTCTCAATTGCATGAGCTGATCGGTAAGTAATCCCAAACACCCATACGTGGAGTGAGGAGCTGGCTGAAGCAGCTGGTAGGAAACTTAATATGATGCTCGAGTCCAATATCTCAAGCTGTTTTTCTCTAGAGTTTGGCTGAAAGAAGATGGTAGAGTGGCACTGTCCTTAGGATATCTATGCAATAAGAGTATTCAAGTCCAGTCACTTAATTGTTTTATTTAACAATTACTTTGGAGTTTTACCTCTATTCTTTGTTTGCTCACAAGTCCTCTTTTGGCTGTCCTCAGACCTTTTTTCTACTTACTTTAGTGTAAATACTTTTCCTGGTCATCAGCAGGTCTTTTTTGTTGTTGTTGTGGGGGTTTGGGATGTTTTTTTGGGTTTTTTTTTTTTTTTTTTGGTAATCATAGAATCATAGAATGGCTAGTTGGAAGGGACCTTCAAAGGTCATCTAGTACAACCCCCCTGCAAGAAGCAGGGATATCCCTGACTAGATCAGGTTGCTCAGAGCCTCATCCAGCCTGGCCTTGAACATTTCTAGGGATGGGGCATCCACCACCTCTCTGGGCATTGTAAAAATTTTTTTTCTAATATCCAATCTAAACCTACCTCCTTCTAATTTAAACCCATTACCCCTTGTCCTATCACAACAGGCCCTACTGAACAGCCTCTCCCCATCTTTCCTATAGGCCCCCTTGAGATACTGGAAGACTGCTATCAGGTCTCCTCGGAGCCTCCTCTTCTCCAGGCTGAACAGCCCCAACTCTCTCAGCCTGTCCTGATAGGAAAGGTGCTCCAGCCCTCTGATCATCTTCGTGGCCCTCCTCTGGACCTTCTCCAACTGGTCCATGTCCTTATTATGTTGGGGGCTCCAGATCTGGACGCAGTACTCCAGGTGGGGTCTCACCAGGGCAGAGTACAGGGGGAGAATCACCTCCCTCCACCTGCTCCTCTTGATGCATCCCAGGATGTGGTTGGCCTTCTGGGCCACAAGGGCGCATTGCCAGCTCATGTTGAGCCTCTCATCCACCAGCACTCCCAAGTCCTTCTCCTCAGGGCTGCTCTCAATCCATTCTCTACCCAGCCTGTATTTGTGCCCGGGATTGCCACGACCCAGGTGCAGGACCTTGCACTTGGCCTTGTTGAACTTCATGAGGTTGGCACGGGCCCACCTCTCCAGCCTGCCCAGGTCCCTCTGGATGGCATCCCTCCCTTCCCTGTGTGGTGTCGACGGCACCACACAGCTTGGTGTCATCGGTGAATTTGCTGAGGGTGCGCTCTATCCCCCTGTCCATGTCGCCAACAAAGATGTTGAACAGGGCCAGGCCGAACACGGACCCCTGAGGGACGCCACTTGTGACTGGTCTCCACTTGGACATTGAGCCGTTGACCACCACTCTCTGAGTGCAGCCATCCAGCCAGCTCCTTATCCACTGAGTGGTCCATCCATCAAACCCATGCCTCTCTAGTTTAGAGAGAAGGATGTCGTGCGGGACAGTGTCAAATGTCTTGCACAAGTCCAGGTAGATGATATCCGTTGCCCGTCCCTTGTCCACTGATGCTGTTACCCCGTCATAGAAAGCCACCAAATTGGTCAGGCACGATCTGCCCTTGGTGAAGCCATGTTGGCTGTCACCAACCACCTCCTTGCTCTCCATGTGCCTTAGCATGGTTTCCAGGAGAATCTGCTCCATGACCTTGCCAGGCACGGAGGTGAGGCTGACCGGGCTGTAGTTGCCTGGGTCTTCCTTACTCCCCTTTTTAAAAATGGGGGTTATGCTCCCTCTCTTCCAGACATTGGGGACCTCACCAGACCGCCACGATTTCTCAAATATGATGACCAGTGGCTTGGCCTAGACTCTCTTGTCCCTTACTGCTATATTACTACCTTCTTAAAGGCTAAGGGCTTAGAAAAGTTGCCTACTTATGGTATTCAACTGAGTGTTCTTATAGGACGTCCATCAAATGTTTCCTTGAAATATTGTTCCCATAACATGCACTGAGATACGTAGAATTAGATCTGAGGTCCATCTCTTTCAAAGAAATAATGCACCTTGAAGACAATGCTAACAGTGTAAAATTATGGAAGTAAAAGTCTTAGCATAAAAAGTGCAGCAGGGCACAATTTATATCTTCCAGTATTAAGATTAACACAAAGAATGCATGTTACTTACCTCAAAGTCTTTCTTCATTATAATATTCATTATCTAGTGCAAATCTACTTATCTATCTCTGTTTTCTTGCCTTTGATTAACTTAAATAATTTAATGTATGTTTTTTTATCTTTCTCCTATTTGATGCCTAACTTATTTTACCACTCTTTGCTAGATATAGCACCCAGCATTTTATCAAGTTGACCAAATTGGTCTAACATGGTCAAATTTTCATCTCACGTAATTCCCTCTTAAGTATAGAAAATGCCCACTTGAAAAATTATTTTCATGTCCTCGTCATGAATAACAGAATCTCCCCATTTGTAGTTGTATCAAAATAATTGCTGGAAGACAAAAAAAAACTTTCCCTACTTCCTAGATGTAATTAATTTCAATTTTTTACTAAAACCTCCTTTGAATAAAGCATCAGTAAAGTTTGTGCCCCAGTCAAATTTGGATTACAGTTAAGATTCGGACTGATTTCCTGTGCAGCTGTTCTCTGACTCAGTATTCAGCGTTGAATGGAATTTTATCTTTGAAAGAAAAGTTGTTATCATCAATCTGCTTGAATCTGACTACAGAATGAAATGTTCATATCTGATTCAGAATATCAAGTTGGTCCAGGTACTGCTGTTTTAATTACTACTATTAAATTTCAAAATCTTCCTTTATAGGATTTTTGAAGTTTGCCAGGATAAGGTCTTACATGTATATCAAGTATTTGTGCTTATTTACAATTTCCCCATGAAACAATTTTTAAAACTATTTTCTTGGTTTGGATTATGAGTAACCAAAAAATAATTTAATATTTAAAAGTGTAATAGAAATTTTTAATTTTTACTATATATTAGAATGTTGTCTGCCAGTTACCTCAAATGTAATGTATTAATTGATTGCAGAAACTTCTCCTATATACCTGAAATGTTAATTCCATACAGAACTGAGCGAAAAAGAAAAAAAGCTAAAAAAAAGAAAAAGGAAAAGAAAGGAAGTACAAGGCATATTCATTGTGTCCATTTGAAAGCTCTTAATTCTGTTCCTTAGGGTGCTTCTGTTCTCCTCAGACATATGGTACAGTGTATTTCATAGCTAGAGACTCTAATAATTTATATAAAATTTTGAACAATCTTTTGGGTTTTAATTATTCTATGCAAAAGTCAATTGTAGAATTTGGGAAGGTCCCTGCTATGTTAATGAGAGTGCTGCTGTCTCAGAGAAAGAAGAGGATGAAACTAGTTAAGAGTAGAATTCCTCTGACCTTGGCAAAACATTCCAGCTATCTTCTTGCTGAATACTCTGGATTCAATATCGGATGTAAAAGACATATGGGAAATTTTGCTTGTTTCCTTGACTCGCACACTGTTTTCAGTGGTGGCATCTTGTTTTCATTAGCCAATTGCCTTGCACCAGCTTGCAGCCACCTCTCTTCTTGCCTACTGTGTACCAGACCCAGTCACTAGTGCAGTCATCTCCCTTCCCTCAAGCCACAAATTGGTGCCCAGGTACCGTTAGGGTGAAATGTCACATTAAAGAAGAACTTCAGCCCAACCACTCCAATTTATTCCAGTCTTCTGTGTACACCAATACATTGTAAACCCATTACTTACATTCATAAGTAATTTCTCTTGTTAGTAGTCCTAGCAATCACTATAAGCAAAGGACATTTCAATCTGGTTCATAATTATTTATTATTCCTCTCAAATCCTCTGTGTTTCATTTGATGTATTACCAGAAACTTCCTTAGGAGACCAGAAGAGGAGAGACTTGGAAGACTGCTTCTTGTCTGTGGGACAACAATACTGAGGGAAAGGTGGAAAGGTTGGCAATCACGAAATCATCTCTACTCCACAGAGCTCCAGACCTGCTAGACATTAAATACCACTACTCTACCCTTCTAAATGCAATCTCACAAGTTGGACAGCGTGCTTTATTAGAGCTGAGAGACTTTAAATTTGACATCAAATGTAACTAGCACAACTGCACCAGTTCCCAGCCTCATTTGATTCATACCCAAATTAATACCTCTTGGGCAGGATCTGAGCCAAAAGCCTCAGCATGCCATTCAACTGGGTCTCAAGGGTTTCATACATGCTCAGATTATGCATGCCTTTAATCCTATTGCACATTAAACAGCATGAATAGGACAACATCTTGGTCAGCTGAAATCCTAAAACAATATTTAGATCAGACTAACTGGTACTAAGCATCTTGTACTTAGCTGCTCCCCCAAACACAGTGTTTTTCCTGACAAGTCTTTCCTTGCCCACTGGGTCAGGGATCAAAAAGACTAAAACTTACAAATGATCCCCTGCTGGCTTCCAAATCCCGACCACAGAATCTGTGCTCAAAATCCTTTGGAAGAGTAGAAGTAGTCACTGAGGTGCAACTGTCAATCAAAATTTTCTCACTATTATCTTTTGTTCACCTCATCTGTTTGGATTTACACACTACTGTTGCTCAAACTGTATTTGACTCAGCTGAAACAGCACGTTGTCATAGTTGTACACTCATGCACGAGTGCTGTGTACTCATTAGTGCTCTTAGAAACTATAGTACATATAAAATATCAATTACAAGCTGCAAGAATTGCCTATCTTTCCTGCTCATAGGGGGCTATTATGATTTGGGGGGGGGGGGGGGGCAATTATGATTTTTTAGAAGAATATATGATATCGCCATTACTGAGGACATAAAAGTACCTTAAGAGAATTTAATAGCTTAGTTAATCAAAGTGACAGAGAGAGGATGGAATTATAATCATTGAACACAGTGTGGTGTGCTTGGGTCCAGACAACAAGAAATTTGGCGACTGAGGTCTTATCAATTGGAAATTAATGCAACAAAGGAAAACTTGAGTCTATGTAAGGATGCAACTAGTGTGATGCAGTTGTGAAAAAGAAGGGCAAGTTCCCAGCATACATTAGATCAGGTTATTTTATCACAAACCAGGATTATCAGTACCATCAGTAAAAATAATCATAAGACTTTACTGGAATATTATATGCAGAACTAGTTATATGTATTCAGGAAGTACAGACCTAAATGCAGAGAAGACTTATTTGGGACATGCAATAGATATTTTATGCAGAAAGATTAAAAAGATCTGGCTTTTTTAGTACTATTAAAATAAAGTTTAGAGGGACTATAATAACTCTGAAATGTAGTCAATGATAAATACCCAAGAGAAAGAAGAGTTTCTAAGTAAAATAATTAAATCAACATAAGAGAAATTATAATAAGCTGGTCACAAAAACATTTAGCTTGCTGACTCTATGGTCTCTACCCATCCAAGAAATGAACTTCTGGTTTCCAAATAAGGCAGTGGAGTAGGAACTTAAGTGTAAGACGATGATAAGAAAGAAAGATTTTAAAACTCAGAAAGAGAATTCTTGGAAAAGAGATGAAGCTTGTGATATGAATTATTACGTATCTGATGTGCCAAGGGGGTTGAAATAAGACTGAGTGCTGTCTGTTTACACTGCATACAGGCTGCATTAATCTTGTGCCTTGCACCTCTGATAGTCACCTCTGGAAACAAGGAAAGAATATTTTCATAACTCAATAAACAAGATTTTTTTTTCAGGAAGGAAAGTTCTCTTTTCTGTGAAGCATTGGAAATTGGTGATAATTACAGAAAAGGCATAGGCAGGATATTTAGATGCTTCTACTGCAAGTAGTGTTCAGTGCCATACTTTTGCAGCTTTCTTATTTACATGGGATAGAATGAGCACTTGGTTTGGCTTTAGAAGGAAAGATTTCCCTTATTTGAAATGTGATGCACTTGATGCACTTTTACACTACGGAGCATGGTACTTGCTTTCTAGAGTCACTTGAAAGTTTGGTTTAATTATTTTCCTGACAATGCAGGAACTTAGCTATTGCAGGTGATCATTACCTCTTCTGTGTCCTTTCTGTGGCATACCATACTTGTGACTTTTACTGAAGGTCTTAATTTTCCTTTGGTCCTGGGAATGTGATAGGTGGAAGAAAGAATAGATTGTATGGGGATAAATCCAAAATAAACATCTATCACATAGTTAGCTGAGATTGTGAACAAATGGACTCAATGACCCAAGTAGTTCCTCCCAATCCAATCTTTCTGAATCTCCCAGGTCTCAGCCCCATGACTACAGGCATTTAATCTTTCCCCTGTGCCACCAATTCCCCATTAATCTCACAGATTCAACACTTGCTCAAATCTCACATAATTCTCACTAATACACAGAAGTATTTAACATTCCCCATCAGCATCCTTCTCTGAACTAAAGATGTGCCTTGCAACTCTCAGGAAATTAATCACTTTTCCATCAAAACAGCATTACTCCCAACAAATGCAGCGTATGTTCATACCTTAAATACAAAGTCTCCCGTGCTACTAATCTTCCTTCCAGACCCATAAATTTTCCCTCGCGCTTTATTAGAATCATCACCCACCCAAAACAATTTCTTTCTAAAAGTGAGCAAAATATATCCCATTACCAGCAGACAGAAAGACCTCCTATGTCTGGTCCAAGTAGTTCTAAATAAATCACTCCAGCTGAGTTCTGACTTCATGTTCTTTTTCCATGTAAAATATTTTGCATTTCTTTTAACATACTGCCGATCTTTCTTGGGGTAAGTCTTTCTCATCTCAGAGCTGGTCACATGAGTAAAGTTCATTCAAAATACAGAAATACTGAATATTGAATGATGAATACTGAATGCTTCATGACGAAAAGCAGTGAACCCAATCTGAAACTCTAAAAAATATCTTTCCAAACTGTGTTGCCATTGTTACTGGCAAACAGACGGTGAGAAAATGCTGTGACTAACTTTTGAGCGAGCTCCTAGTTACCTGAACAGACTCACACTGAGAATTTGTGCTCAAGGAGTGTTCCCTAACTGAATGTTTATTGCAACTCTACTTGTATGCAATTGCTTGTTTAAGATGAACTGACAGTACACTTTGAGTTACTAAAGAGGCAGCGTTTTTAATGAACACTAGGAAGAAAACTGGGCTTAAATCCCACCTTTGCCATTCCCTATGTTACCTAGGCAACACTTACATTCTCTTTATATCTGTTTCCTCCTGTGAATGTTTGCTACAATAATACTGAACTAATTCACAATGGTATTGTGATGTGAGCACTAATTAATTCCTGCCTTCATAACATATTTGGATAAAAGATGCTATGTAAGTATTAACACCATTATTTTTAACAATATTTGTTTACGCTCTGTTAAAACCTTTCAGACAGTAAGTTCTGATTTTACATTTTCCTTCAGATTTCTCAAGCTGACTTATCTAAACAGTAAGGAAGAAAATACTTGTGCAGAAAGGCCAAGAATAAGGGTAGTTCCTTGCAGGCGTTGTAAAAGAAATGTGTAAAATTCAGGAAAGCTAGGGAATAGATAGGTTTTTCTGTCAGGTTAGGATGATAAATGAAAGGGCTCTAGTGGCCCTTCTGTTTGTTTAGACCTCTTGTTCCTGCTACAACTCTGCACAAAACTAGCATTGAAGTGCCTACTGTTAAAACATAACATAACCTGACAATGATCAGCCCAGAGGGCTTTTCCAAGAGAAGGCCATATTGTTCTGTGTGGGGAAGTGCTCCAGCACAAGATGTCCTGAGACATGAAGGAAAGCACCGAGTGCGGAAGACTTTCCAGTACATTAGTAGTATATGAAAGGAGTTGACCACTCGTACATTAATATTGCCTTGTCCTAGAGACTGACGTATGGGAAAGCACTGCATGAGATTCTCTATTGACAGCTTGTTTTCTCCTTAGTTTATAACAACAGGCACAAAACGCAAAAGATACCGGATTTAACATTACAGGGATTGAACACATTTTGTGTATGGTTAAGATACTTAACATTTATATTGTGCAGACAACTGAACAACTACAGATTCCATTATTTTTTTACTATGCACTAGTTGTTGAGCCACTACAGAATGTTTACCTTAGGAACAGCTTTAACATTAAGCATTTTATACCAATCAGGACATTTGTAGTTAAGCAGTTTTCTGCTAATGGCTCTAAAGTACTCTGGTTTTGACTCCAGAGAATTTTTAAATGTCATGAAAGAGACTGGGTTTTATGATATATTTAAGAACTTTATTCACACCTTATATTTCAGATAAAGTAACACAGTCTGACACCGAGTTGAAAACAAAATAAGAATGAAAGGAAATTAATATGAAAATTAATGCAAAAAGTATAAGAACCTGTATTTTCAAAATCTGTACATAGAAATTTAAGCAATATTACTCTGACATTTCTAATTTCTTTTTATTTTTTTCTTTCTTTCCTGTTGTTTCTTTCTCTGTAGAGTATTGACATATCAAGAGACTATTATGCTTCTACTTATGCAGTATAAACAAATAGTAACTATTATTATTACTTGCTACCTCTGTGGAAATGCATCATGTACAAACCTCCTCAGTTTGTACAGGTGGTTTTCATGTATACCTGAATTTCACCAAAGCTCACATATCCCAGGGAAGATTATGCTGCAGCCAGCAGGTTTTTCACAGCTTGATCATTTAGCTGATTCATTGATTCACTGCAGCTTTTTTTTATGCCAGCTCTACTAACATGAAAGAGCTGGAAAGGGTCCACAGAGGTAATGCCTGGCAGATAGTTTGTGTAGCTCTAGTACTTCTCCACACAGAACAGGAGTCTTTTCTGCCTCTGGGATGAACAAACCTACACCAAGCTGCCTCTGAATTGTAATAGCTCAGAGTATTGTTATGGTTGAGGAACAAATGAAGTTATGGGTGAGGAACAAAAACTGAGCTATGATGAGAGCCAGGCACCACTGGCCCACCCCAACCTGAAGCAGAAAAAAATATATCCTTAAACCGACTGACCCTCACACTCTTCAGGCATATGGCACAGGAGAAGACTTGACTGATACACACATTGCAAAATGATTTGTGGAAAAAAGAAAAGCTAGTCTTCAGAAGAATGCTGGCGGACTTTTTACGGGGTCCTCCATTTTTTTAAAAATGTTGAGAAGACTGAGTTAAAGTTGAAACACCATCAGTTGTATTTTAGGGACAGTTTTCAATTCCTTCACAGTAATGCCAAACTAAGTGTCACTGTTGGCTAATATAACATTGGTAGAAACTGAACATTTTTCCAAATCCATACACAATGGTTGAATGTGATCTGTTCTCAATAAACATTTTGGTATTATCTTATCTTTCTCTGGGAAATCAAACTAGGAGAAAAAAATACCACTTGTATGTAGAACTATGAAGATATCTTCTCTTATGCTGACAGTCCTTGAAAAGAATTTAAATTTTAAAGGAATTCTCACAAACAACATAATTTTCTCACACATAATGAATATTCTCTGTATTATTCACTAGATCAATCCATGCAGTCAGACATACAGTGAAAGGATCCAAGGTGTAGAGGAATTAGCAATAGAAAGAAATAAACAAATCAACCTTAATGCATTTAATAGACTGCTGCACGCTCCTTCCAGTTTCAAGCTCTGCAGGAGCTTAAGTTTCCTCTTTTTTTTTTTTTTTTTTGTTGTTGTTGTTTTTGTTTTGTTTTGTTTTCTGGAAAGCACTCAAGGGACCTCTCTGAAAGTAGCAGGGGATGACACACAGGTTGAGTTTGCCAACATTTCCCTGTGCAGGTGCTTCACTCAGCTCATGGACACTACACTACATGAGTGATTCATTCTGTTTACAACTGTCCTACAACAGCACAAACTCAAGGAAAGAATCTGTGTCACTGCTGGTTTTCCCCAATGTCTTAGAAATGATTAAATGTTCCCATTGAAGCAGATAATGAGGAACTCTGTGGGAAAAGAGGTTTGTTGGGGTTTTTTTTCTGCATTTACATGCAGATTGTTTGAGATGCCAAGAATATGATTAATAATGTGCATGTAAATATTCTTGATTCACACAACATATTTCAGGCATCAGCCCTAACTCAGCTGTTGAAATCATGACCAGTTATTAGCAGGTGGTGACTAAGTGATTATGTGCTGACGATAGTTCTAAATGTCATTTTATTAATTGTAGCTTAAGACAAGTTAGAAGGTGTTTAGCAGACATGTCTCAGTGCTGGAAATTATAATTAAGGAGCATATCTAATTTCTAGTTCTTGGGGTCTAGATTTTAAGAGTTGACATAACAGGGAGCCTAAGGTGTGCAAGACCCACCTAGAGGTCCCCTTGCTTATTGTGGTACATTTTCCCTTGCTGTCTAGAAAGTCTTGGCAGTTTCTTTCCATTCTGCTTCAGAGAAGCCACATTAAGAGCACACAGGAAAAAAAAAAAGTCTTACTAGGTCAAAGACCTGGCCACTGGCCCTTTGGAAATGCTGCATACAAATCTAGGATGCTTGCCTCAGCTCTTAGTTTTAATGCTCAGTCAATTCTTGACTTTCCCCTTGTTTCAGTTGAATGTCAAGATTCAACAGGCAATGGGGAAGATGAGCCAAAAAGTGTTTTATTGACAGTTACTCTTTACGTAAGTAATTAAATATGTATTGTAACGTAGCTAAAAACAGGTTATTGCTTGTAGGGATCCTAAACCATTGGAGGTTGAGTTCCTGCAGCAGTGGATATTTGACAATGTGAAGCATAGTGAAACAGAGGCAATGGGCAGATATAACAAACATGCAGGCTCCCTGGAATACTCAATTTGGTATTGATGAGGCACTTCACAGAGGCATAGGAAATGTGAACTGAAGCTTGCTGAAATAAAGTAGGAATTTGAGCTCTGGCCTCCCACATAGCGGGTCTGTATTTTAACAACCAGGGTACTGTAAAGAATGGGAATGCTTCCCTCTGGGGTCCCTTGTGAGACAGAGCTCATCAGACCCAGGCACAGAAACACAGGAAAAGATGACTGAGTATTCCAGATGGTCGTAATATTCTGAATCAAATGAAAAGGATGGTTTGAACCTCAGGCACGCTGGGCTCTATTTTGCTTCATTTAAAAGTAGTTTACCTTAAAGGTTCTAGGATTTGGCTCCAGGACGCTAGGATTCAACAGTTTCCTTTTCATGCTCTGTAAGTTCAATGTGAATGCTGGAAGCAGGGTTTTTTTTTGTTTTAATTGCTTTGCAAAAGTAAATTTATTCGTAAAGATAGTTTCTTTCTGCATCTTCTTGTTTAGGAACCAATCCTGCTAACTTCATCACCACAAGTGGACTTTTCCGTTTATGTATGTTTTCCTTCAACAATTTTCTCTTTTAGCTAGATGTAATTGAGACTGAAAAGGCAATGTTCAAACACCTGTCTACAAGAGTCATTCTTCTTATGTTTACTAGAGAACAATCCATTAGATTTAGTCAAAAATTAAAATTTAGTCTGACCCTAACTTGTCCTTGGCAGACCCATTACAACTGAAAGAGTAATCTAGAGGAGATTCTAGTACATTATGAGTGTCATTTAAAAACAAATAAGCATATACTTCAGGAAGTTATGGTAGACTGTAGACACAGAGCCATAATGAAAGGAAGACACCTGAATCTTTATTGCTGAGGGCAGAATTAGAGTACAGAGCAGTTACACAGATGTGCCAGAAAACCTAGTTTGGCCAACATTTATAACTGGATGGAAGAAATCTCATCCAGTTGTCAGAAAGTGTTGTGTGTTTTTGTAAACTGAATAATTTTGAGAACAGAATAGCTCAGACACAAGAAACATTACATTTAGCTGTCCTGATGTATTGTGGAGTCATGTGGTAAAAGACAGAATCTGAAAATGCATGAAGTTGTGTTTTCCTAAGATACAGTAGCGCTCAATGAGTTACATTCACATATAAGAAGGTGATAATTTGTATGCTGAAGGCTTTAAACTTATTGTAGCCAGGATTTTTATCAGGAAATAAAAAGGAAGCAGGATTATAAAATAAGTATTTTGGTATTAAACCTCTCACTTTAATGTTCAAGCCATAACAGGAAGAGAATATTTACAGCAGGACACTACTGGTCCATAACTGATATTCTCCAAGTGTTTGGAAATCATGTGGATACCAAGCCATTACAATGACAATGTTGTTTCAACATAAGTTGCCCTAAGAAAATGGGAAATAGGAGTTTTACCTTCCACTTCTGACCCCAATATTTTCTTCATCTTTGTTGAACCTATTTAACAACAACGCAGAGAATCAGATTGTTGAGCAAAGCTATTCAGTGGTCAAATGTATGTTGTCAGAGAGTTCATGAAAAAGTCATTAGCTCTGCTCCCCTCCTCTTTCACTGTCAGGCAGAATCATGTCATAAATATAGCCACTTGTCTAGCAGGATATCAATCTATCCAGGTATCACCCACTTCCTGTCTCTGGCCATATGTTTCTGTTATTTATGTCAAGAAAATAGCATTTACACAACTGCTGCTAGTTGTTTACAGAAGTTTAACTCCTGTGATATAGTCCCGCTTGTGTTGCATGCTTTTAGCCCATAGATAATACATGAGATTATACATTTTAAAATATGCTACCACATGCATGACAGAATAAACACAGACCTGAACTGACAGCACCATCTGCCAAACACAGTTGATGTCAGGGGAATGGTCTCTGCACAATATTCTGCTGCTCCCCCATGAGATAAGGCTATTTTTTCTCATGGTATAACTACAGTAAGTTTGACTTGTTCATTTAGTACTCAAATTGTTAAAAATCTCAGAAGCAGAAGGGATTCAGGCCTCCTAAGAAGCACTGCAGAGGAATAGTGGAAATCGAACTATTCTCACATACGATTGCTTGTTCTTACCACTAGTCACATTCTTGTTTACATACTTACACCAGAAAAAAAAAAAACCTGTGAGCAATGTATACACAACAAACTCAAGTCATGGAAAATTCATAACATTAATCTTTAAATGGCCCATCTGAAAATTAAATAGGGCAATCTGCCTTCAGATGCAGTCTAGCTGTTTGCAGCGAGACATTAGCAAAAGTTGCAATTTTTTTTTGCTTGTTATAAACCCACAGTATTCACAGTTCGTAAGGAAATAAAAAGGTAAAGGTGATACTTGACTTTTTTCCTTTTAAGATTTTAAAATTCATAAACATCAGTCTGTTCATTTGCACTCACGTATTCGTTCTCAAGAGGTGGCTTTATTACTAGATTGTCTCCTGGAGTTAACTGCTAGGATTAAAAAAGGAAAAAAATCCCCTATTGCATGTCCTACAACAGCAGCGAACTCAAAGCTGCAAGGTCTCTGAATGTATGACAATCATAATTTACAAGGGAATGAAAGAGGGTCTTCACCCAGTGTTTCCAGGAGCATATTTCTGCCTTCCAAGTACCAAAACCCTAAAGTAATGAGTACAAGTGGCCAATGTTGTTAACCAGTCAGGCTGGCTAGAAAGCCACTTCCTGGAGCCTATTGTCAATGACAGCTGTCCATGTCCTGTGCTGTAATAATCTGAAAATCTTAGGTAGTTAGAATAGCTCACAGTTGGATCTATCATAGGCTTAAACTTCTCTGTGCATTCTCCAGTTAATCTGCAGTTATACAACCTGTGTGTGGGCCCATGCAGCCAGGACATGCAGAAAGCCTGGGGAAACCGGCACTGTCAGTCTTCATCTCCCAGTGAATATCTCCATGCACGTGCAACATGCCCAAAGTGTTCTGGCTGCATCCAGCTCATTTTATATAAACAAGTCATGGGTGCTGGGCATGTTTGGCACACTTCGGTAATGCCTGGGCAAAAATACGAGAGTCCTCCTGGCAGCCAGCGGTTTGGACTACCCACAGAGGAGCTTAGAGCGCTATTTTTAAGTTCTAGGTTTGCCTGATAGGGGTTACCTCTCTCACATTGAGAGTGCTGGATTCTCTGTAGTCATGGGATTGTGGGCTCTCTTTCTGAAAAGGTGTCCCATCCTGGATCTGAAGAAACACTTTTTAATGAAAAAGTTTTCATGAATATTCCAGAGGAAAATTTTAGTTTGGATGAATCAGCTTTTTCTCACATTAAAGTTTCCTTGAATAGTACCTGACCATCCCTACTTGCCAGTGTCCATATTTCCATTTTGCACAGTGAATTCACATTGGTTCTGCTATTGTCAAAGCCTTCTCCCACTGCACATGGCTGTGGAACAAGGTTTGTGCTGTTCTATATAATTATTTTAGGTAACATAAATGGATTTGAATATAACATTTTGTTTAATGTTAGATATTCCTTGCTATTTATTGCAACTATATTATTACATTAATACTAAATGAGTTTGTAAGGAGATAGCAAATGAAAGACATAAACAGTTTTATTGCGTTTTTTTTTTATAATTTTCCTGTACTATTTGTAAAACAAGATATCTTTGAAACATCCTCCTGTAAGAAAAACCCCAAGAAACCATCATTTTCTTGTTTTCTGACAGACATAATTTATTTGGAAAAAAAAAGTTAAATTATCATGTTTAGACATTTAAAAGTTGTAAAATAGATGTATATTTTCCATTTATAAATATATTACATTTTTTTGAACATTTTGAACATTGTTATATTTAAGAATTTTATACCTGAAAGATTAGTTGTGCCGTAATCTTGAGCCCCACTATCTTTAGTATCATATGCATCATTTTGTAGCATGTATGTAGAGGCTACTGTGAACTAGGCTAAAACAGAATATAGATTAATTTGTCACATGCTACTGCAACAGATCATTCTGATTACATGGAATTATTTGGTGTATAAATTTTTAAATTAAGTAGTTTCCTGACCTAATAAATAAATCAATAAAGAACTGTTGAAGAGGCTTTCACTCTGGAAATATTTATTAAACTATTATGCTTTCAGATTAACTAATGATGCTTTCCTTAATATTAACACATACTGTGGTTTTGTTCACTTGAGTGTATTTATAGTATAAAACATTATTAAGAAGCTGGACAAGGTTTATTTCATATCTATTTAAATTTTGATTTTTGTAGAATTTTTTTCCTATCAATATAAGTCATAAAATCCCTGATTTTAATATTAGTCATATTCTTAGTTTTATATCCTATTAACAAATTCAAACTAGTAAGACTTATATTCATATTTGCTGCATTTATATGAGACCCATAATTTTATAATTTCCAGATTTCAGGATTTTCTTGCCCTTGTAGTGGCAAATAATTTTTTATTTGCATTTTTACTCCGATCTCTACTTCATGTCAAGGACTGCACAGGTCTGAAAGCAAAACTAAATATATTTGGATCTGGTACAGTACAAGAAAACAGAGCATCGAATCCTACTGCATGTCTTGACTTGGAATTTTGTGGACAATATTACTTTTGTGCAGTTACACATGCACTAAATTTACATATATATATATGTGTGTGTGCGCGCGCGCAATTGCAAATCCACTAAATGATACACCATCACGGTAGTGTGTTGACTCTTGAGCCATACTGTTTGGTTTTAAACTTCAGAGATGATTATGGTTAAAAAAGATCCTTTTGAAGGTAACTTTGTATGAAAATTAGAGGGTACTTTCTGAACAGTCCAAGTGGTGTAATTAAGGCAAAGCCAGTTGTGTATAGTCTGAATTTAGAGGGTATCGCCATGTTCCGAAAATACATTATGGGTATATTCACTGATATCTGATATTCCTTATGTAGGTGATATTACACATTTGAATGTCAAAGTGATGTTAAATAGCTGTTATTAAGAAAGCATTCTTCCTCCTGATCCTGTCACTCCTATAGATTTAAATCACCTGTTAAAACTAAATGAAGTTCTACATAAGCAAGGAATAAAAGATATGAGCTGCTATATAACAAACAAAAAAATCCAGACGAAATCCTCTTCACAGTTTTTTTTTCGACTATGTTGGTGTTCATGAATTGGGTACCAAACAGGTACTCACTTTTTTTCTTTT
>WHYT01016581.1:244540-261226 GCA_009806455.1 Tetrax tetrax | reverse complement strand
ATGGTGGGATAAGACAGCAGATTTGGTAGCTCAGGTTGTTTGTTTTTTTTTTCTGCAGAATGACTTTTGTGAAAGACCTAGCATTTTCCAGAGCAGAGATTTATGTTTTTTAACTCTTTCAACATGCAGTCACAAAAATAACAGAGTTTTAGAAAAGTGCAGGTTGGAAGGAACCTCTCTTCCAGCCTCATACTCCAAGTAGGGCCAGTTTCAAATTTGAATAAGGTTGCTTAGGGTCTTGTCGGAGCCCTGGAGGAGAAGGATGGGGGTTCCACATCACCTCTCAGCAGCTTCTTCCGGCAGTAAATTACGATTGCTGTGAATCCTTTTTTTCCTTGCATCTAATTGGAATTTAATATACCGAGAACTATAACTGTCGCCTCTTGTCCTTTTGCTGTGCTTCTTAGAGGAGAGTCTAGCTCTGTCTTCCCCATAACTTTTATACTTCCTGTTTAAGGAAGTGGAAGACCTCAATTAGATCTCCCCTTATTAACATTCTCTTTTCTAGGCTAAAAAAATGCAGTGTCTTAAATTTCTCCCCATGCATCATGAGCTCTAGCCCAAGGGAACTGAATGAGGAGTTTCAAGAAATTTACAAGGATGCACACACAAACATACACACACCTGCTTCTTCATCCTGTATTTTCTTAACATTTACCCAGGTCTGGAAAGATAAACAAAGAGTAGTGAAGTTGTTGAAGTTGTTTTTGCTGTACTACTCTGTCGGCTTTCCAAAGCTGAAGAAGGTGCAAGTTAAAGAGAAAAGCAAGAAAAGGGAGAGAATGAGAGGCAGAGAAAGTGGGGCTTTGCCCTGCTTATTTTGTAAGGTCCAATTCTAAAAACTGGGAGAAAGAAATCAATGGGGAAAGAAACAAAAAATTCCACCTAATTTTGGACTTCCAATTTTTAAAAAATATAATTTAAAATAATATTGAATTCCGGTGACCTAGGATTCCTAGGGATATTTTGACTTTATATACTTGCATATAAATACACAGATGCTTCTGTGGCACTTTTCTTGTTTTCTCAGGGGATGGGCTTCCCACATTGTCTGGCTTCCTTTTACACTTAAGACTACCTCATTATACATGAAGAAAAAGGGCATAAATGGAATTGTTCTAGAAGCAGTCATAATTACTCTATGGTTGTCAGAAGAGTAGACCACATAGGACAGCTGCTTTTGCTCAGGAATGGTCCAGCTCACTCCCAAATCCCAACTGAGTTTGGCCATGTTGGCTGGATGGCTGCACTCAGAGAGTGGTGTCAACGGTTCAGTGTCCAAGTGGAGACCAGTCACGAGCGGCATCCTTCAGGGGTCTGTGTTGGGCCTGGCCCTGTTCAACATCTTTGTCGGCGACATGGACAGGGGGATAGAGTGCACCCTCAGCAAGTTCGCCGATGACACCAAGCTGTGTGGTGCCGACGACACGCTGGAAGGGAGGGATGCCATCCAGAGGGACCTGGGCAGGCTGGAAAGGTGGGCCCGTGCCAACCTCATGAAGTTCAACCAGGCCAAGTGCAAGGTCCTGCACCTGGGTCGTGGCAATCCCAGGCACAAACACAGGCTGGGCGGAGAATGGATTGAGAGCAGCCCTGAGGAGAAGGACTTGGGAGTGCTGGTGGATGAGAGGCTCAGTATGAGCTGGCAATGCACCCTTGTGGCCCAGAAGGCCACCGCATCCTGGGCTACATAAAGAGAAGCGTGGCTAGCAGGTCAAGGGAGGTGATTCTCCCCCTGTACTCTGCCCTGGTGAGACCCCACCTGGAGTACTGCGTCCAGATCTGGAGCCCCCAACATAAGAAGGACATGGACCAGTTGGAGAGGGTCCAGAGGAGGGCCACGAAGATGATCAGAGGGCTGGAGTGCCTCTCCTATGAGGACAGGCTGAGAGAGTTGGGGCTGTTCAGCCTGGAGAAGAGGATGCTCTGGGGAGACCTGATAGCAGTCTTCCATTACCTCAAGGGGGCCTACAAGAAAGATGGGGAGAGGCTGTTCAGTAGGGCCTGTAGTGATAGGACGAGGGCGAATGGTTTTAAAATAGAAGGAGGTAGGTTTAGATTAGATATTAGGAAAAAAATTTTCACAACGTGAGTTGTAGAGCACTGGCACAGGTTGCCCAGAGAGGTGGTGGATGCCCCATTCCTGGAAACATTCAAGGCCAGGCTGGATGAGGCTCTGAGCAACCTGATCTAGTCAGGGATGTCCCTGCTTCTTGCAGGGGGGTTGGACTAGATGACCTTTGAAGGTCCCTTCCAACTTTAACCATTCTATGATTCTATGATTCTATACAGAGCTGACAAAGAGGAAAGTCACCATAGTGTGGCACAGATGGTTAGTGAAATAGAACAATGTTTATATTTCAGAAGATATATGAGTATCTCCATTTTTGCCTTTTTTTTTTTTAATGGTGAAATTTCTGGTTTTCCCAGCTGTAGTAGTGAAACAGCACAGAAATGTAAAAATGTACATAGAAAAATAACCTTAATCTTACTGTATTTAACACTATAGCACTAAAAGAGATCTGTAAATGAACTATTTTAACTGCAACAATTGTCTGTGAAAATGTTAGTTTCTTTGGGGTCTTTGCAGAGACATCAGTGAGCAGGATCTAATCCTCAAGTGATTAAACATTTGGTGGTTCATTTTACTTGGATAAAACTTTAACCAGCACTTCTGAGTCCATTATTCCATTTCATTATCTGTCTACATTCTTTTAGGAGACAGAATTGTGCATGAAAGCAGTTCTGAGTAGGCTTGTTTATTATTTTAAATTAAATATATTTTAATAATGTAACGATATATCACACGAAGTTGCTGTTGCAGAGAAAATACAGGATGATGATCTTGGGTCAGAAATATCTCCTTGTTTGTCTGTTTCTTGTTTGCAAAGAAATGCTAAGACACTGGGGATGTTTTAGTTTGTATTTTTATTTTATTTACAATACTGATTTTCAACAAAATTTTAGGAAGTATAAGCCCAAGTTAAACCCCATAAACTCTGCTTCAACCTCTAAGTAAGTACAGTGACGTCTTGAACCACACATTTAAAATAAAAACTGTTGCATACATCTTGTTGGGACATTACTGTACAAACCTAGCAACAGCATTGTTAGCAACCATTTTAAAAAACATTTAATGTTTAAAAAACCATTTTTAAATGGTCTTTAAAATGTATCCAAAGGTGACAGTCACAGGCCTATGCAATGTCTATATGTGTTCTATGGAGAAGGACCATGCTCCTGGAACTCACAAAGAAAGCCAAAATTTCCCCTCTGTATTTTCCATTACCTCAAATATTAACATTTAAGCACACGTTTTCCCTTGTATTTTTGCACTATAATATTAGGAGAGTTGTAATTAAAACTCAGTGTTTAATTTACTTTTTAAACACTACATTCAACAGCTGGATGAACATTATTCAAAGTTGCATTAATCTCCTTTTTTTTTTCCTCTAGGAACTTGAACAGTAGTATCTAGAGATGGCTCAATTAATATTGACTAAAATAAAAGAAAATGTAGTGTTAGCTTTTCTGTTTGAGTACCAATACGAAATGTTTTAAAAATTCTTGTCAACAAAACAGAAAAATCAAGAATGACTGCAAGATAATTTTTTTTTCCTGTGTTAAACATGTATTTTTGACTTTTCAGCTTTTGCTGCCCAGCATATTTGCTATGCTGTTACTGAGTCTTACATATCAAGAGATTAGGGTGATTTCTGGCACTCCCTCATTAGAACGTTTCACTGAGATTATGCTGAGTTTCCAGATTCTCCTCAAGTTCCAAGAATCTCACTAACAGTTTCTGCCAGTCTCAATGTAGTGATTAATTCTGAACCGATATCCCACTGGCCTCTGGCTGCTTCTCCTGCAGTTCCAGTTCTCCAACACCATCCTTCCCTTCTCAGCCTTAGGGAGCACCATGCATTTCACAGCAGGACCACAGTGAAATGGGTGAAAAAGTAGGGTAGGCAGCCAGGAAAGGCTGACATTTAGCAGCACTGAATGTATAGCCCTGGGCCTTATTTACTTAACTCTATTTACCCTTTCCTGAATACTCAATTATTAATTTCCTCGTGGACTTTCCTTTTATGATTTTCGTCCCTCGATGTTAGGGTGAATAATTACAGTGAAAGCTGTTCCCAGCCTTAGCCTCTTCATGATGCAACATGACTAGAACAGATAACCTGAGAAACTTTAACACTGGAAAGGTCCAAAGAGATGTTAAGAATATTGTTTCTTACCTAAAGTCAAGTATATTTTCACAGGGGTCACCAAAAAAAGTATGTTTTTGTGGTAGACTGTCTGAAAAAAAATCAACTTCCTGCAAGTTCATGGCACAGAAAAATTTCATACCATCAGTTAGAAGATTGCAACATCTGAAGTAGCTAAACTCAAGATCGAGGTAGGAGTTTTAAATAGTAGGTTTAAATCCTACCTACATTTAAAGGTTTTGATCAGCTGCAAAGATGGCAGCAAAAAAAAAAAGACTGTATTGGGGAGATCTGCTGGGTTTTGCTAAGCAGATAAAAGAAAAAGCTGACAAAAGCAGACAAGATTTCACTCCCTTGTGGATCACAGGTATCCTTACAAATTACTTGTCTACAACACAATATCTGACCAGCATCTTTGGTCTATTTAAGCAGAGAATTTGTCCCTTATCCTCCAAGCTTTTCATTGTCTATCCTCATGTTCAGGAGAACAAGCAAAGTTGGCAGGAGGCATGCTTGGATGAGCAAGGATCTCCTGATCAGACAGAAAAGGAGTCCAAGCATACAAGGAAGGGGTTAGAAAAGCCAAAGACTGTCTGGAATTTGGAGGGATCATGAAAGGCAACAAGAAGGGCTTCCACAGGTCCATCAGTAACAAAAGGGAGACTGAGGAAAATACAGGCCTGCTGCTGGATGAGGCAGGTGACCTCATGACAAGGAATGAGAGAAAGGCTGAGGCACCCTCTGAATTCTTTGTCTTATTTTTCTTTGTTAAGATTTGCTCTCAGGAGTCTCAGGTTCTTGAGATCTGAGGGAAAGTGCAGCAACACAGGTCTACACTTCAGTAAAGGAAGATGTAGTTGGGGTAAATTTAAGCCAGTGGACATACACAAGTCCGTGGGATCCAATGGGATGTTGAGGAGCTGGCTGATGTCACTGCAATTATCTTCTGAAGATCATGGCAATCTGAGGACAGGAAGAAAGTGAGAGTCAAGAAGTGCAGGAAGGACCAGGAAGATACAGGCCTGGGAAGATGATGGAACAGATCCTTTGGGAACAATTTCAAAAGATATTAAGGACAAAAAGATTATTTAAAATAGTCAGCATAAGCTGTCAAAGGGGAACTCATGCCTAGCCAGCCTGATAACCTTCTACAATTGAGTTATTTTCTCAGTGGATGAGGAGTGATCAGTGGATAGTTTTGTCTCGGCTTTAGTAAGGCTTTCAACACTATCTTCCCTAATATCCTCATTGGCAAACTGGTAAAATAGGGACTAGATAAGTGGATGATGAGGTGGAATGAAAGGGCCAGTCCCTAGTGTTGTACCCAAGGGATCAATACTGTGCCCAGTAGTATTTAATATCTTCACTAACAACCTAGATTATGGGACAGAGTGCAAGTGTGCAGATGTTTAAAAGTCAGGAGTAATGGATGATACAGCAGATGGCTGCACTACCATTCAGAAGGACCTTAACAGACTGGAGAACTGGGCTGACAGGAATCTACTGAGGTTTAGCAAAGGGAAATGCCAAATCCCGTCCCTGGAGGAAGAAACCCACACATACACGCTGAGGACTGACTGTCTGGAAATGAGCTTTGCAGAAAAGATCCCAGGGGTCTAGTGGACATCTAGTGGAACAAGAACCAGCAGTGTGTCCTTGCAGCAAAGGTGGCCAGCAGCACTCAGACTGCACTAGGAAGAGCATTGCCAACAAGTCTAGGGAGGTGATCCCACTCCTCTACTCAGTGCTGGTAAGAGCTCATCTGTTTTCAGGATCCTAGTTAAGATAAAGGCCTTACTGGGCTTTGCAATTGTCATTTGACTGTGTGAAATAGTCCTTCTTGAAACAATATCTGTGACTGAAAGTTACATCATTGGTTTTTGTAATAGCTTTTTGTATCATAATTTGGTAAGATAAATCAGATATACATGAAAGAAGAAATTAATCTCAACCATCGTCAGCTGCCTAGATATTCTAGATGAGGTTTCTACTCTAATCAACTGTGAGAGACAGGGATGCCAGAAGTTCAGTCATTCTACCAGTTTTAGACATCTCTCTCAGAATGGAATAAATCACCTTCTACTTACAACTTTCTGTTCATGCTTGAAAAGGGAGACTAGAGAAATGGTTAAGATAATATGCACTCCTTTTACATGAGTAAAAATAGGTGAAATTAATTTCAAACTGAGTGTTTACACTAGTTTAACTTGATTTATTTGGGAGGTTTTGTGCTTTTTTTTAAAAAAAATGGAATCAAGCAAATTTCAGTAATGTCTGACAGAGCAACAGCTGGTCATAACATTTATCTAGTTATTGATCCATCCAAGTTATTGATTTATGGTTTGGATACTACAAATAGATGATGTAAATTAATCATAGAAAATAAATTCTGATTGTGTTCTTTGATTCATCCTGACTAAGGTCTTTCTCAAGTAATGTCTATTTAAAAGGGTTCCCTCTCAACACTCCTCTTATTTAAGGTTTCCTTGTTAAGAAACAGATGGGTGTAAAAATGAGCTTAATTTTCCTTTCTAAAAACATCATTATAAAACGAGCTCTAATGGAAATAATACACATTGAATATGAAGGAATTTTAGTACAGTTTTCAGTATTGTGTTTCATTCAATCTTGAGCGGAAAAAGAACCAAACAAAAGAACAAAGCCAGGGAAGAGCACTTTTGAAAAATTAGGTCACAAAAAAAATAAACAACAAAAAGTAGTGTATCTTTCTGGGGAAGGATGCAATAGCAATTTGTGTAAACCTAATTTTATTTAACATAGAATCATAGACTAGTTTGGGATGGAAGGAAGCTTTAAAGGTCATCTAGTCCAACGCCCCTGCAACCAACTAGATCAGGTTGCTCAGAACCTCATCCAGCCTGGCCTTTAATATTTCCAGGGATGAGGCATCCACCACCTCTCTAGACAACACATTCCAGTGTTTCACCACCCTCATTGTAAAAAGTTTCTTCCTTATATGTAGTCTAAATCTATCTCCTTCCATTTTAAAAGCACTACCCCTTGTCCTATCACAACAGGTCCTGCTAAAGTGTTTCTCCTCCTTTCGTCCCTCTGGATGGCATCCCTTCCCTCCAGCATATTGACTGTATCACACAGCTTGGTTTCAGCGAACTTGCTGAAGGTGCACTCTATCTCACTGTCCATGTCGCTGACAAAGATGTTAAACAGGGCCAGTCCCAATACTGACCCCTGAAGAACACTGCTCATCACTGATCTCCATTTGGACGTTGAGCCGTTGACTGCAACCCTTTGAGTGTGACCATCCAGCCAATTCCTTATCCACTGAGTGCTCCATCCATCAAATCCATGTCTCCAGTTTAGAGACAAGGATGTCATGCAGGACAACATCAAATGTTTTGCACAAGTCCAGGCAGATGACAGCAGTTGCTTGTCCCTTATCCGTCAATGCTCTAACCCCATTGTAGAAGGTCACCAAAATTGTCAGGCAGGATTAGACCTTAGTGAAGCAATGTTGGCTGTCCCCAAACACCTCCTCACTTTCCGTGTGTGTTTGCATAGTTTCCAGGAGGATGTGTTCCATGACCTTGCCGGGCAAAGAAGTAAGACTGTCTGGCCTGTAGTTCCCCGTGTCTTCCTTGTTTCCATTTTTTAAAATGGGGGTTATGTTTCACCTTTTTCAGTCAGCAGGAATCTCACCTGACTGCCACAACTTCTCAAATATGATAGACAGTGGCTTGGCAAATTCATCTGCCAGTTCTCTCAGGACCCATGGATGCATCTCGTCAGATCCCATGGACTTGTGTACCTTCAGGCTCCTTAGATGGTCTTAAATCTGCTCTTCTACTACTGTGGGCAGTTATACTCTCTCTCAGTCCCTGCTTTTGCCTTCTGAGACTTTGGCAATGTAGCTAAAGCCCTTGCCAGTGAAGACTGAGGCAAAAATCATTGAGTACCTCAACCTTCTCCATGGCCCAGGTAACCAGGTCTCCTGTTTCCTTCTCAAAAGGGCCCACATTCTCCTCAGTTCTTCCTTTTATCCCTAGTGTACCTAAAGAAGCTTTCTTTGTTGCTCTTGATGTCCTTGGCCAGATTTAATTCTGTGTCAGGGCTTTATCCTTCCCTATCTGATCCCTGGCAACTCGGACAATCTCTCTGCATTCCTCCCAGGTTCTCTGCTCTTGCTTCCACCCTCTGTAAAATTCCTTTTCATTTTTAAGTTGGTTCAGCAGCTCTTTGTTCATCCATGCAGGCTGGTTGTTGACACAGAGCATGACACCCCCTCCTCATCTCCTCTGCATGTCCTTCCTAAAGAATCTGTATCCCTCCGTTTCAACATCCTAGCCATAGGAGCCATCTCACCATGTCTCTGTGACGCCAATAAAGTCATAGCCCTGCAGGCATGCACACATCTATAACTTCTTTTATTTATTCCCTATGATATGTGCATTAGCATAGAGGCATTTAAGTTGGGCCACTGAGGAAGCTGACTTACCAGTTGGAGCAGCTGGAATTCCTTTGAGCTGCACTTTAGATGCTCTCCTACTTACCTATGATCCTTCTCCAGCTTCTAGGCACCTATTGCTGACACTGGCATCAAGCTGACAATAGTGGGATGGACTGAGGTTTCCCTCCCCCAGCAATGTTAGTTTAAAGCCCTGTTCACCAGCCTGGCAAGCCTGTGGCCAAAGATGCTCTTCCCACTCTCTGTCAGGTGGACCCCATCAGCCCCCAGTAAACCAGGTTTCTCAAAGTGAGTCCCATGGTCTAAGTAGCTGAAGTCCTGGTGTGGCAGCAGTTCTATAGTCATTTGTTGATGTGCCAGATTCTACTGGCCCTTTCAAGCCACTTCCCTTTGACCAAGAGGATTGATGAAAAAAACACCTGCACTTCAAAGTCCTTTCTCATTGCTCCCAGGGCTCCGTAATCTTTCCTGATAGTTTTCAGGCTGCTTCTAGCTGTATCACTGGTGCCAATGTGAAACAGCAGCAGCGGCTAATAGTCAGTGGGCTGTACGAGGCTTGGTAGTGTCTCAGTGACTTCTCTGATACAAGCCCCCAGTAAGCAGCAAACCTCTCTAGAGAGTGCATTGGGTTGGCAAATGGACATCTCTGTACTTCTCAGAAGAGAGTCACCCCCTACTATCACCCATCGCCTTTTCTTAGTTGATTAGAATCTTACGCGATACCTAATTTTCATTTTCAGAAAAGGTAAATATATCTTTCTAATAATCCTTCAAATGATCTCTTTTTGACTGAGATGATATTCAGTAGTTGGCAGCCTGCTTACTTTTTGGAAAAGAAATTGATGATACAAAATTGTTATACTTTTAATGAAATGCTTTCTGCTTACAAAGGAAATGAACAGTCTTTCTTTTCCAAGAATCTGGAAGAACTCAAGGGAAAAAAAGAGGTGAAACAAGGCTTATAAGGCAAATGCATCAAATAAGCTGACAGTGTCACAAAAAAAAAAAAAAACAAACAACAAAACAACACTATTCCAGTTAGTACATCCAAGCAAGCCATTGAAGAACTCATCTCCCAGTTCAATATCTATAGTGTCAGACATTTTGGCAGCAAAGTGAAACAATCTTTCTTTCTCTCAAACTCCTGCTATGATTGCAGTTGAAAATACACCATTGCTGGATTATATATATTAACAGTAGGATACTGGTAATATATGGAAGGGAGCTATGAAAACATACGATAAATGGTCAAAGAAGACCACAAGTCCATCTATTACAAAAAAAAAAAAAATGAGAGGCATACTTAAGTGATGTTTATGCAACAGAAAAAGAGAAAGTTGCTCATAACAATATTGTTACATGACAAAACTCCTGTGATTCTCTTAACACTAAAAAGACATCTTTATGTTGCCTTTTTCTGTCCTGACATAGTTTCAAAGTGCCAAAAAACCAACCAAAATATCGTGCTGTGACTTATTTCATTTTTGATATGTAAAGATTGAAATGATGCAAGTAGACAACAAGTGGGACATACCCAGGAGGAGAAACTTGGAAGAGAATCCTTAAATGTAGGACAGTGGTGTTTCCTCCTGCAGCTTACCTCTTCCTGGTAGCCACAAACCTTTTTCTCCCTCCTTTCTCCGCCACACTACAAACACTATTTCCTGTCTGCCTTCAGAGCAGATCCTACTTGCTCTCCTGTGCCTGACAGGTCTCTGGAAAAGGAAGAAATATAGGGAGCTGACAAATGATGGGCCAAGTCCTGGGACAAATGGCTTGGACACCTTACATTATACTAGTCCAGAGGTTGAGATGATGATTTTACAGCAGGGCACACAGTAGTACTTGCTTCAAAACTCTCTTTCACAGAACTTGTAATAATTTAGGCTAATGTAGCACAAAGACTGTGGTGGTACAAAAAGTAAATTCTCCAGAGCTAAGTGGGGCAGACCTGGTGGAGAAGATTCTGAATTAGGCACATGCGCCAAATCATCCGCTGGAGTTGAGATCTTCACAGAACTTGGAGGCTTACATTGCCTCATGCCTTCTCTCTGTTCCCAGGGCTGAGATCAGCATTTGTGGAGCTTGTGCTCCTAAAATAATGTTTTGAAATTTCTGTTAACATTATTTCCTGACTTTTCAAAGTGGTAAGGATGCACAAATTACATGGGGGCACTAAAATATGCTCAGTATTAGGAAAAAATTTAGATGCCAGCGCATGTAAGCACTCAGGTTTTTCTTGGCAAAAAATGTTTAGCCATCAAGGTATTTTGCATTGAGTAACTGGTAATAGTATTAGATATTTCTAAGAAAGTTCTTGTGTAAAAGATATATTGAAAAAGACATTAAAAATATTGAGAAATCATTATGCACATTTTCTGTTTATAACTTCACAAACTAAATAATCCAAGCAAATGAACTGTGATTATTTAGACAAAACGGATGCCTTATATACTACCAAGCCACAAATGTACTACAATTCATCACTTTGAGGTTCATAAGCTACTCATGTCCAGATGGATCAGCCAATCTTTCTATGATCAATCTATATGTGCATCTGCAACAAGATCTATTGTGTGAACCTATACAGCATTGTACTGACGCTGGTACTATACATTTTTTGTTTTGCATATTGCATTTTACCTCACAATCACTACTGGAAATTTCTGATGTTAGAACAATGCCTAGTCTCCACATTGAAATGTTCATTACATTACATGCAGAGCTTGTATTTATGGTTATAGCTCCAAGGTAGTATTTTTTCATGTTTTCTTGCAAGTTTATTTAATTGCTATACGTTTATGAAATGGATAAGCTATTAATGTATTGATTTAATTAGAAGCTCTTATTATTGTCATTATTGTTGTGTTTTTTTTTTTTCCCCACCCGAACAATAAAACTGAGTGATTTTCATATATGGTTTATTCTAGCTCAGAAGACTTTAAATACATTTACTAGCAAGCAACAGTAGTAGACACATGGTGGTGGTGGGGGGGGTGTCAGCTTTTAATTGTAACTGTCTTGCAGAGTGGTGTTGTTTTAATATCCTGTATAGATTTTTATGTAATACACTTACTTGCAGGCAGCCTGAAGCAAGAATCAATTCTGTGAAGGATTCTTCTTTTGTTAAAAGCCAATCTTGTTTTAATGATGCATGAAGAAATATTCGAGCATTGACATTTTTCTGTCAGGTTTCTTTTGAAAAATCAATTAAGATAATACTGCTTTGACCTAGTTATCTAGTTAATGCTTATTAGGAATGTAATATGATTTACTGTCAGCATAATAATTTTTGTATCTTATCCCATTAGCTTGTGCATATTTCAAAGTGTATTACACAATGGTCACTTCTTAAAATGTAATGTAGCAGAATACATTAATTAGATTGACTAGGATCATTAGACAGAAACTCCACCATTGGCTCTTTGTACCAAATTTGTATATCATCCCTATCAAGTTAATTCATTGTTTACTTGTCTGAAAAGTGTTTCTGAGTAACTGTGATATATAAAAAGGTTTTTTTTAATTGGACAGAAATTATTTGTTTCGTGTCTACTTTTTTTTTTTTTATTTTTAGCTCACCCTGGGATAAGCACATGAATTACACGTGATCACCAAATAAATCTTAAGAAGTGAGGTTTTCTGAGATCTGATAAGTCATAAAAGAGTGGAGGTAGATACATGAGACTAGTATAAGAGCACAGAAACCCCAGTGAAACACTTCATTTGGTAGGTGTTCAATATTAAAATGATTGGTCTATTTATTTTTTTTGCATTTCAGCTGCTTAGTGTTAATGGAAAGGTCAATAAAGGAGTTACCTTCTTGTGGCATTAGTGAGGAACTATTGATTCCTATCCATTTAGTGGTCAGTGTTAACCAAGAACCAAATTCTTTTAATCTTGTTAAGCAGAACAGAAATTAAATCTTCCCACAACTTTCAAGGCAGTGGTCTATCTCAGAACAATACTACAGTTAGACATTTCTGCAAAGTTATTGTGCTGATGGTCTGTGTGATGTTAAGACAGTGGGAAGGAAGGATGACTGACTGATTTGTAGACCTTAGTTAACAAAATACCTTAGTGAGGCAAGTAATGGTAGCAATGATCTTCCTTGTTCCATGAAAAGGTCTTTCCTTTGGTCCAGAGTAAGCATTTATTTGTCAGGTAACATTAAGTGATTAACCTTAATGATCTATACACCTGCATTATCATAATTATGTGTTTTTCTTCTGGCAAAGATTTGCCTTGATTTCATGTGATTGACTCAGTTTTAATTTTATTTTCCTGCTAGAAACACATGTTGTGGTAATGAAGCCAATATCTATGTTAAGAAAGACAGAAAACAATAGATATTCACTTTCTTAAAACATCTTTTCTGCAGACAGTGGATGTATTGAAAGGAAAAAAAAAACCTTTTGTAAATATATATATACTTTTAGAGCAAGGGAGCTATTTTAAATGAATTAACCAAAAAGATAGCTGAAGTGCCATACATTATCACTGGAAAGAAAATGGAACAATAAGGTGTACTTTTTTTTCTTTTCTTAAAATAAAAAACAAACTCTCCTACACATTTGGCCTCTTATTGATTTCCTGAATTTCATATTATTTCTCTACATTCTCTTTCCACTGAGTCAGAGTAGCTGAGGCCACTGTATTGCTGTCATACATCATTTAAAATGCACCATTGTAACATTTGCACTCTTATAAAAGCCACCCCGTTGCACAGATTGACATGACGAATATGTGCCAAAAGTTTCTAAAAGGATTTGATCTCCTTTCTTCTAATATTTATATAAAATAGAAAAGGATACAAATGAAGAAACATTTTCTCCTTACATGGATTTCCCTAATTTAACTTAGACTTGTACGCATTTATGGCATTTGTAGACATCAACAAATCTTTTTTTCTATGTGTCATTAGAAATTTCAACAGTTTGGAAGATTTTAGCCAGCTTAATATACATAATTTGTCTTAAGCCTAGGAATATCTTTCTGTGAATAAGATGGCATCTTGAAATCCTTAAGTGATGGTGATAATGGTAAAATGGGTCCTGACTTTCCTTGGATACAGGGAGTGCATGCAAGAAATAAATAAGGAAATAAGAAATGAGTCAGGATATAGGATTTTAAGATCAGTATTTTTTGCAATCCACAAAGGAAGCAGAGAGAAAATAACATTCTGATGCTATCAGTTATTCTTATTTGCATGTAAACTCTGATATTAGGATTCTTTTTTGAGTATGTCACTTTTTAGCTCCTAATTAATTGCACTGACAACACTGTGTGTGTCTGTTTATAGGAAAGATGCTGTTGTGGCTGAGGTTTTAATTATATTAAATATTAATCATGGATTGAAATTGGAAACCTTAAATTATTGTTTAATGATCAATGATCAAACACATAATCAAGATAAAGAAAATTAGGATGGCAGACAGCAACATCACAATTTGAATTTTACATTATTAGTCTTCTGCCTAACTAGGCACTTTTCTTGAGTATCTGAACTGTTTTGCCTTTTAACTGTGCTTGCAGTTGCTATAGTGATGGCATAATTTCGTAATGGTCTAAAAATGACACTGGCATAGATACTGACAGATAGGAATTAATTCACTAACAAGTAATTATGTAGCGAAATGTTGACTGCCATGCAGAAGGTGCACTGTGACACATTTACTGTTTTTCAGGGATGGCAGTAACATTAGCGTTGGTCATTAGTGGTAGACATCTCCGTACAGTGTTGGATACAGACTTATATGCAGACCTATTTAGTTACCTGTGTGACAGCCTTGTTCAGGACACCAGAAACAGCTGTCCTAGCCTGTATGAGCCAAAATAATTAGGCCTGTCATCTTCTTGCTCTGATTTCCCCTTCAACCTGCTCCACAAAATGCAAATATTTTGCTTTCATTGTCACATTCACCTTGACATGGATATTGCTTTGGCGCATAACTGGATGAGATGACTCAGAATTTGCATTGTTCATTCTAATAAATTTGCTTCCCCTCTACCGCATGGCAGGACCCATCAGATAAAGTCTCCCAGAGTGTCATCAATCAACATCGCTGACAGACGGCTTTTGCCTTCATTTGTTACATATGAGAACATGCTTAATTATTTGTCCTGTAATTAGTTGGGAAAATGTCAGGAAATGTCAACTCTCTGTTCACTCTGGAAGGGCTCTGCTTGAAAGCCACAATGACTGAAGTGTCATTAATGCTGCCTAACAAGACGAGGATCAGCTGGGAAAAGTGAAAGCTTCTAAAAAAGTAATCATGGCGAGTTAAGGAAAACTGCAAATCAGCACCAATAATAAGATGTGAATCCTATTAGCAAACACTTATATTTTTCATCTGTTACTCCTCACAATAAAAATACGGGAGAAAAAACTCAAGGAACAAATACAGTGGGTTCATATAATTTCTGTCACATATTCATTGGCATTTCCTAAGCCAATCACGCTTAATACACTACTGTAGGTAGTATCTAATATTTAGTTTTCAGATTTGAGACACATTTTTACATTCACGCAGCTGTATAATATGCAATGGATATGTGAAGGTAAATATTATTTTTACATTAATCAAGGAGTATAAGATTAATTGAATGTGAAAATTTGTTTTCTGAATTTTAAGCTGATAAGGAGAGTAGGCATTAGCTTTAATTTTAGGAACAGAAATAAAAATAAATGAACACAATCTGTTTATCAAGTATTTACAGTTGCATGCAATAGGCAGATTCAGATAGCTGAACAGATTTCTTGAAATCACATGGACAACTAGGAAAGATCCTCTCTTATCTGTGGTGGAATACAAGGACAACCTCCTGTATTTTATATTTAAAAAAAAATTAAAAGGAAAGAAAAACGAAATTGTATCAGTGAGACTAAATAGCTACACTGCTTTCTACTTACCTATTTTGGAAAGGGAGATGCATTTGATTTAATTTTGCAGTGAAAGGTAATAGAACTACAGGATTGAAAGAGATGAGGGTTAGAGAAACAATGCAGCTAAAAATGTTTTTTATGTTTACTAGGGCCATTTGATATTTTAATAATTATTTGCAATCAGCAGTTCTGGTTTCTGTTTTCATATTTCCTATATGAAATCATACGGTATACATTTTTAATGCCTAATCTTCCTTCTCTTTTTTTTTCCTTACATTATTACGAAAGTGTATAATCATGTGGGAATACTTTCTTACTTAATTACTTACATTATTTCATCCCTCATTGCGATTAAGCAAATTATTGCTTGGTCTCTTTAGAAAGGATAATTAAGATAGTGTTCTGGTGTTTTACAATTTACTCGTTGTCACAGGTATGGCTAAGCTAATTATCAAATGGTTAAAAATTTATTCTAGGAAGAATATTACAAGTGTACCATGTGGGTAAATTGCTTCCAAGGCTAATTCAATTACAGATGCACTGTACCTATCGTGTCGGTATATTTGTCTTGGAAGGTAGAGAGCACAGGAATGTAAGATCAAGATTATTAGTATAGTGCCTGTTTTTGTATACTAGGCTTTGGAAAAAGTCAACATAGTGTCTGAGAGAAGGAAAAGAAGGAAGAAACACTCCCAGTTAATTTATTTTTTTTTTTAAATCATAATAAATGAATGCGGCAGAGTAAACAGATGCTGCAGTATGAACTGAATAAAATCTAGATGCTGCTCATTCCTGATATTCTGATTCCAGTCAGAATAAAAATGCCGATAAAATTATTCTGACAAGCTGCTCTCTCAGCCCTGAGTGGACTTCCATCTTCATCCCCTAAACCAACTCACAATTCAAAATAATAAGGCACTATTACCAGTTTTCCTGGGGAAAACCCCTCAGGATTGACAGGTTATGAAGACTTAGTAACCCTTTTATCCTATAAGAAAGATGGTCTGTTCAAACAAGGGTGCTAATGTGCTTTCAAAAGTAGAGGGGGTGGCCACAACTGGAAAGATTTTGAAAATGCTCCCTAATCAACCAAATAGAATAAAAAGCTGCCATTATTTCATGTATCAGCACACCAGTTCTGAAGG